>LBNU01038005.1:25096-47631 GCA_014162995.1 Artemisia annua | reverse complement strand
GGTATTATAATGAGAATGAGTTGAGGAAATGTCGGGTAAGAATGGAGAGTGAGATCTGGGATGCCTTTAGTTTTGGGAAAGCGTTGGATAGGAAGAACAAAACTTTGAGACTTGGACTGAACCAAGTGTAGGAGCGACATCAGGAGCTTACATGGAAACACCTTTGCAACCTCAAATGGGAAGTTTTCCGGGGAACACGCAAAGTGGTTTTGATTCAGGATGGGGAGATTGGAACCGAGAATTAAATGCTATCGAGTGTAGGGATGTTTGGAGAGATTCGATGATGATGAGGACTAATTATAACTATGATTATTCCATGCCGATGATCCAACATTTGGCACAAGATGCCAATTATGAGGTACCTCCCTACCAACCACCAAATGTTCCACCATACCCATTACCATATGACCCCTATCCTGGACCATATCCATATCTCTATCCTGGGTATTCACCGTTTCCCGAGCCATACCCCCCCATAAGGTAGACTTCCTGAGTATGGTAGTTCAGGTGTCAACGTTGGAGGACCAAGTTTCAATCCTGGAGGATCGAGTTATGATGCTGGAGGTTCGTCATCAAGAGCTGGCAAGAAGAAGAGACGCGTGGTGGATGACGATGATGAGGAAGAAAGCGAGGATGAGTTTGTTCGTTCTGATATGGATGATGACGATGACGAGTGATCATCGTATGGTTGGTATTAAAAACAATTATGTGTGTCGAATAATTTCTATTTCCACTATCTTTAACTATTTCTTTAGGATTATTAACTTAACTTAACTTAACTTTTTAATTTATTTGGTTTAGACATTTTTGTTTGTTTGTTTGTTTCGTATATGTTGCAGTTTTCTTGCAGGAGTTTTGGTAACGGAAGCGTATAGTTGGTCATCTTTTGGAGTCATTAGACTCATTTGCTTATTATGATCAAATATGCATTTTGCGTATTTAACTCCGGTATTTTCAAAATTTTTCCATTTCCTTTACTTTGAAGTCATTTTTATTACATTGAGGACAATGCAAAACTTAAGTGTGGGGGAGGGAAGAAAATAGAAAAATTGCACATAATTTTTAAAATTTTATTTCTTGTTTTTAGAGTCGAGAACTGTAGTAACTAAAGATGGTTCGCCTTTCATATTTTAGTTAAAATAAGATTGATTTGATGGTAAATAATAAGGATATTTTTGGAGCATAATTAAGTTTAAAGAACAATTCGTTTCGGAATTGATAAAATTTGCTAAGCACAAACTTTATACCCTTATTACTACAAATTGTGAGGATTAGTTTTTTTTTATGAATAGTGTTTTCATACTATTTATATTTCATTATGAGTGTGCCGGTGATTGTGTTAATTCTAGAACTTGTACTTGTTATGCATTATGGTTAACATCATTTTCGAGTGATGGGAATATATTCATATGATAAGAGGCAACCTTAGGAATAAAACCAAATAGCCATCCGTTTACAAATAATTTTTTGCTAACCACATCGGTTAGTTAACCTCGTATTTGGAACCCATTTGTTAGCGTTTATCTTTAACGCTAGATACCCCTATTTACACCCTTTGAGCCATTCTTTTTCATTTGTTACATCCAGAAAAATACAAAAAGATTTTACACTTTAAACCTTAGCCTAACCCCTTGTCAAAGTCTAAACGGTGGGTTGCTAGTTGCTTGGTATGTTGGATTGTTTTTGATGATTAGTAGTTAGCCACACTTCACCATTCATGTGTGTGCCATTCCGACAAGATGAAGATTGATCACCTTTATGTTTTGTATTTTTGTGGTGTATGCTTATGCGAAGTGTGGGGGAGATGTGATGTATGAAAGAGAGGTATTATTAAAAAAAAAAAAAATAAAAAAAAATAAATAAATAAGTCATCTCAACTATAAGATGACAATTATAGCGAATGTGCTATATTATGAATAAAAGAAATCATGAGATATGTTGTTGAGCCAATGAGCTAAGTATTGAGAATTCTAAAATGGTGGATCGATGTATCGAGATATGGAAGATTCGAAGAGGAGAAAGAAGGTAACTATGATCATTTATGGGATTTGTGGTTTGGTTTGTGATTAGCAACAATGGGACTTAGACTTGATTTTATTTTTCTTTAAAACCAATTTCATACATATTCCCATGCCTTATCCCTACCTTTTAACTTAATGTAATTATTGAGTGTATTGAAATGTAGTGACCATCCGAGTTCATGAGGATCTAGAAAACGTGCTAGCGAACTAAGGTTATCCTTAGTGACCATCCGTTCTTTAGTGATACTAGAATTCGTAGCAAGCGATCTATTATGATTTACACAAGATATTTGCATGAAGGTTTTATTAACCCCTAGCCTAAACGTTACAACCCGAATAAAAGACCTCTTTGATGGATTATTTCATTGTTTTGATACTTGTACAAGCTTATGGTAAGAAACAATAATCATGACTGAGCAATGAGTGATCTATTAATCATACCACATATTGAGTGATGAGTGAATTTCAAATATCTTCGTAAGGTGCTTAGAATTGTTGTCGCGTTCTTTAACTTATTTAAAGTTCAAATAAGATGTTTGCATTATTTCCATTATTATCAATTTTCTTTTGATTAATATTTGCTCGAGGGCGAGCAAAGCTCAAGTGTGGGGGATTTGATAACGCTCAAAGTTAACATGTTTTTAGAAGCGTTATTGTTGTTTTTTCGTATGGAAATTGGTCATATTTGTATATATTTGTTACTTAATCGTGGAAAAGTGTTTATACATGCAAATATAGCCAAAAGCAGGAAAAAGTGATTAAAAATGAAGAAATGAAGTGATCATGCACGTTTGGAGAATTTCGAGAGAAAAGAGAAGGAAGAATTCGACGCATGGGCAAAAGGATTTGATAAAGACAAGCTTACTATACATATTTATCAAGGAAATATCAAGTTCTAATGAACAAAGACGTGCCACGAAGAAAGAAAACACATGCGAAGAGAATCGACGAAGAAAAGTCAAAGAAAACTATTTCAGGAGGCATCCAGCCGATCGGATGCAACCCGCAACCGATTCGGCTGGATCTGACCTTAAACCACCATCCGATCGGATGGAACTCAAACCGATCGGATGGTTGGTGACTGCTGTTACAAAAATGCATTTATGGGTGTATTTACTCCCCATAATCATTTGTGGCTGATCATTTCTGGTTATTAACTAAGAAGGGACGTTTTTACTTGAAGGAGAAGAGTTATGAGGCTATATAATGAGTACTTAGGCTCTAGATTACATGTACCACCAATTATCTATCTTATTGTTACACCTAATAGTTACTAGTTCATATTATTAGTTACTAAGTGTTGAAAAAAGTCCAGAAAGAGTTGAGTTCAAGTCTCAATCTTTGGTTCGAGTTGGGAATTGTTCACTTACATTGGTGAATAGTTTATCTAGAGTGTGGTTGCTATAGTTCCACGTGTTTCTTGTCATTGTAATTCTCAAGCTAGGTACACCTTGATTCTTATAATGAACAATTGTTACTTTACGTTTAATGAAAGTTTTATTATCTACTTGTGTTTTAATATGATTGCTATGGAGTAATTTGTGATATACTTGTGTGTATGATGTGATTGGTTATGGAGTATTCTTTTACTAAAAAGGTGATGCATGAAAACATATCTATTTTATGAGTTTGTTGAAGTAACATCTAATCTTGCTTAATTTGTTGGTAAAAACAATCTTTGGGAAAATAGGTCCGAAAGGATTTTCAACTTGTTTTTATTCCAAAACATTAGTGCACGAATTAGTATGGAATATGATGCTTGACACCCATCTTATTTACTTATTAAAACGGATTTTTGAGAAAATTTCATCAAGAAAAAGGACCGAAAGGATTCGTAGGAATTCATAAGTAATGAATTGATTTTCTAAACAACCATGTGATTATAGAATTGTCATACTATCTAGATATATCCGAAAGGAGTCATTTAGTTGATTGAATTCTTAGTAGCAGTAAAAACATGACATTCATCATAGATTGTATAACTACTCATTTTCAGTTGCGCATCATAACAAGTTTTACACCAAACTTTATATCCAAAATTGCCACAATACTCCTTATGACCAATCAAGGAATTATACACAAGTATATGTTTAGTACTTATTTGATTTCTCTTAAAATTAATATTCATATAAACAAGGATTGACACCCTTTGTTCTACAAATAATTTTTACTACAAAACCTACAAATCCCTTTGGACGATCTCGACTTACCCACCTTTACTACATCGAACGAGTATACTTGCTCGTATGTGCTAAATTACTAAACGGATAATTCGTGTTTATAAATTTTAAAACTTGCACTAACAAAAAGCACATCAGCCACCAATATAGCTTCTTCAAGTCTAAGTACATCTTGTCAGCTCCTGGATGAATGGAATACTTGGACTTGTGTGATTCGTGCATAATCAAATCACGAATTCCTCCACACAGCGGGATCCAACTTCTGTCCCCATAACACAAAACTCCATCAGATCTCTTTACGAAGCCATTCTCGCTCTTTGGCATGCCGTAAATTTTCTCATCTGGTCGGTTCTCTTCTTTGAGTGCCTCAACCTGAGCCTCAAGAATCTTCGCTGGAAGAGGGGAAACAATTGTCCTCCCTAACGATCTTACTCTGAGTGGTTTGACCCTCTCTTTGTGGCTAAGTGCATCGGCAACTACATTCGCCTTGCCTGGATGGTAACGAATCTCACAATCATAGTCGCTTAGCAATTCTAACCATCGTCGTTGTCTCATATTCAACTCCTTCTGGTTCAAGATATGCTATAGACTTTTGTGATCTGTGTACACTACACACTTAGTACCATAAAGGTAGTGCCTCCAAATGCATAACGTAAACATGACTGATCCTAACTCCAAATCATGAGTCGTGTAATTCTTCTCATGAGTTTTCAGTTGTCGAGAAGCATACGCAATCACCTTTTCTCTCTGCATTAACACGGCTCCCAAACCTTTGTGTGAAGCGTCGCAATAAACGACAAAATCTTCACTACCTTCAGGTAGGGCCAAAATAGGTGCACTGCACAACCTTTCTTTAAGGATTTGAAAAGCTTCTTCTTCTTCATCTCCCGAGTTGTACTTCACATTCTTCTGAGTTAATGCAGTTAAAGGCTTAGCTATCTTGGAGAAACCTTCGATAAACCTTCAGTAATAGCCGGCGAGTCCTAAGAATTGGTGTACTTCTATGGGTGTTATAGGTACCGCCCAATCGTTGATCGACTCAATCTTGGCAGGATCAACGTGAATTCCCTGACTGTCAATCTCGTGACCTAGAAATTGTACAGTAGCTATCCAAAACTCACACTTCAAGAATTTGGCATATAGCTCTTCCTTCTTTAATAACTCTAAGATTAGCTTGAGGTGTTCCTCGTGCTCTTTCTCATCCTTAGAGTATATCAAGATATCATCAATGAACACAATGACGAATTTATCCAAGTAAGACTTGCACACTCGATTCATGAGGTCCATGAATACTGCAGGTGCGTTAGTTAAGCCGAATGGCATAACCTAGAATTCGTAATGGCCACATCGAATCCTGAACGCCGTCTTCAGGATATCCTCTTCCCTGACTCGAAATTGATGATAGCCTGATATCAGATCAATCTTTGAGTAAACCGATGAACCTTGAAACTGATCGAACAAATCGTCTATTCTCGGTAGTGGGTATCGGTTCTTAATCGTTAGCTTATTCAGCTCCCGATAATCGATACACATCCTGAAGGATCCATCCTTCTTCTTAACGAACAGAACCGGAGCTCCCCAAGGCGAAGAACTGGGCCTGACAAAACCTTTGCCTGACAATTCAGCCAACTGTTCTGACAACTCTTGCATTTCCGTAGGTGCTAATCGATAGGGTGCTTTCGCTACTGGCGCGGCTCCTGGCACCAAATCAATTCGGAACTCAATTTGTCAAGCTGGCGGTAGTCTAGGTAAGTCTTCTGGGAAGACTTGTGGAAAATCCCTCACAATTGGCACATCTTCCAATCGCTTCTCTTTGGGACTCTTCTCTTTCTTCTCGGAGACGTGAGCTAGAAAGAGGTAGCATCCTTTCTCGATGTACTTCTGCATCTTCGTACACGAGATGATATTCAACCTTGACGAACGCGCACGATCACTTCGATCTCCCTCAATGACGAGAATCTCATTTCCGTAAGGTACTCTGACGATCTTTTCATCACAGATGATGACGGCATGGTATCTCGATAACCAATCCATCCCTATGATGACGTCAAAACTACCTAACTCTACTGGCATGAGATCGATATTGAAAGGGTGATTTAGCAAGTTTAGAGTGCAGCCTCTTATAATGGTATCTACTCTCTCTAGATTCCCATTAGCTAATTCTACGTCAAAGATGTTATCTAAGGTGGTCGGGGCAATACCAATCAAAGAGCTAAATGCAGTTGACACAAAACTTCTATCTGCTCCCGTATCAAACAAAATCGATGCATAACGATTATTTAAAAGAAACGTACCCGTCACCACATTCGGGTCGTTCTGAGCTTCCCTTCTGCCAACAGCATAAACTCTTGCAGCAGCAACTCCTCCATTGCCCTGATTCCCAGTGTTACCAGCTGTCACCTGGTTATCACCACCATTTCCTTGATTTCTAGGCTTCTTGCACTCATTGCAATAGTGACCCTTCTTACCACAACCGAAGCATGTGACCTCCGCTTTACAGTTGTTGGGTGGTGTTGTTGAGCAGTAGCTAGGGATCCAGACTGACAGTTCCTGGCCAAATGCCCCACTTTTTGGTAGTTGCGGCACTTAACTGTACACTCCCCTCTGTGGTGTAGCTTGCAGCGATCGCAAAGAGGTGTGTTTCCTACGTACCCTTTCTTCTCAATCGTACCAGCCGCATATGCCTTTGCCACTGTCTGTTTCTTGTTTTGAGAGTTACAGTTGCTTCCCTTAGCATGATTATCCCACTTTCTCTTATGGTCGGTACTCTTCTCTAGAGCATCTTCTAATAGCTGGTCCATCAGTTTGTTGGCCGTTTTCATGGTCTCATGAAGATCCTTAGCCTTTGAAGTAGTCACACTTCCTTTAATCGACTGAGGCAATCCTCCTACATACCTCTCAAGCAATCTAGTCTCAGTCTGAACGTCGGTATCTATCCCAGAAATGGTTCAAACAAATCCTATACTAGGTACGGCCGCGATCGAGGTGCATCTTGTGCAAGGAAAAGAATGTCACATGAAAATACAAATAATCATGGACAGGATGCAAGTATAAAGTCAACAAATAGAGGAAACGAACAATCGAATAGATAAACTAAGCTTGTTATATTCATATATCAAATCTGAAGTACACAAAATTACAAGCTAGTTTAGAAAATCATCACTAACTGATGACTCATCAGTTTAGTGGAAGTACAACATCCTACGAAGCTAGACTAAGAGAGGTCACGCTCGACACGCATCTGCTCGAACGCTGCTGTCATCCCTCCAATGGCAGCCTCCAAATGAGTAACACGATGCCTGAGCTCCTGGTTCTCTGCCATCACTGCACCAATCATGTAATCAGCTGTCTCAATCCTCTGCCACTGAGCACGCTTAGACCCCCGAGCTCTACCTGGCATCCCCTGTGCTCGACGTTGACCTCTCCTCAAATCTCTCATCTGAGCTCCCAATATCCCGAGCTCTCTACGATGCAAACTCTCAAAAGCCACAAATCTAGCCTGAAGTCCAACCCTCTCTCTACGGTCAGCATATACCTCCTCAAACAAAACACAAGCAGCCCTGTCAATCGTCCTAACACGCCCCTCTACTCTCTGAAGGCGGTTAGACTGCTCCAATCTCTGAATCTGATCGGAATGAACCTCTAGCAACAACTCCTGGTTAGCCAACTGAACATGTATCTCATCTATGACAGTAAGCTCCTCANAAGCCACAAATCTAGCCTGAAGTCCAACCCTCTCTCTACGGTCAGCATATACCTCCTCAAACAAAACACAAGCAGCCCTGTCAATCGTCCTAACACGCCCCTCTACTCTCTGAAGGCGGTTAGACTGCTCCAATCTCTGAATCTGATCGGAATGAACCTCTAGCAACAACTCCTGGTTAGCCAACTGAACATGTATCTCATCTATGACAGTAAGCTCCTCACCTACAGTTGGTGAATCTGGATGCAGAGAAACTGCTGGTGATGTAAGTAGAGAAGGTATCGGTGAAGCAGGTGGCACGAATGTAGGTGAAGATGGAGTATACTCTGGACTGACAGCCTGAACAGTAACACATGGAATGTCTACCCACTGAGCATCCCCTGAATCCTGTACCTGAGCATCCCTGGAACTCTGTCCGATCTCAAATACACCCTGAACATTCTCCATAACACCCTTGCCATGAGATGGCATAACCCTCTGATCCACATCCATGGGTGTCTCTCTGTCGCTGTCAACCGGTGCTGTCACTGCCGGTACTGACTCAACCGGAATCTGAGCTGAATCCACAGCTGGATCCTCCATCAGATCCTCATCCTCATCAGAATAGGATCATACAGATCTCCGTAATCTCTGACGAGGCGGTGAATGATCTGGAGATGAAACCGGTGAATGATCTGGTGATGAAGTAGAGGTATCCATATAGCCATAACGGGACCTCATAGGTAATGATGACAACACTGGTGAACGCTGCATGCGACACCCGCGCACTCTCCTATAAGAGTGTCGGCGCCTGATGGGTGGGTCAACCGGTGCATGCTGTGTCATAGTGTAGAGCTGAGCAGGATATGAGCGATGAGCTGAAGCAAAACAAGGTAAGAATGGTGAAACTGATGCTGGAGCTGCGTGTGTAGGCTGAGTGGCAGCCCTGATGACTTTCATAACCGGGTCATCCACAAACGGAACTGGCTGACGGGAAGGAGATGAGTGTCCAGCAGACAGTAAAGGCTCCGAAATATCGAACTGACTAGACATGGTCTGTGACAAATATGGTGCGGTATGTGTAAGTATAGAGAAAATACTTATATTATATATGTTAAGTAAATACTAACAGCACAGTATAGCACTTAAACAGATAAAGCAAAAATCATATAAATCATGGCAAACGGACTAGGCAGGCATCTCGCGGTCATAAAGAACGTTTTTATAAAAATGGTTATAGTTTAGGTATTTAATTTACCTAGTTCTCTATAACCTAGGCTTTGATTACCAATCTGTAACACCCCCAAAAATAGATATTCGCGGAAGCATACAATTATTTGGGATGCTACGAAATTAGAATCACAACACCAGATAAAGAGAACGGATTAAAAATCCGTTTAAAATATATTACATAATTATTAAGTCAATGTAATACATAAGTTCAAGTTTAGTAAAATAAGGCCCAGTTACATGACTGTCCCAAAGTTTTCAGAGTTACGCTTGTGTAAAAACACTTAGGATTCTTATGACCTTGCCATGCCCTGCCTTCAACAATAACATACTTTAAGCACCTGAAAAACATGCTAAAAGTCAGCTAACGCTGGTGAGTCTATAGGTTTAAATTAAATAGCACATATGGACCATAGCCAAATAATCAGCAAGCACACACTAAGGCCGTATGCAACACTAAGCTCAACAACCGAACTAGACAAGAGTATGCCAAAGGCATAAATAAAGTAAAGGTGGCCGCGAGTGATAATCCCCGGTCACTCGGCAAAGAGGTCGTCATGGTATACGTTCGCCTTGACCATGGCATGGCCAACCGAACGGAGGAGTCACCCTCAATAGATCTATTTATAACATACGCGTTTCCCAGCGAGAATTGACGGTTTTGATATTGGGCAAAGTGGTATTCAAGCAAACTTAGGTTTTCGCATACCAGTGTGTAAAAACAAGTTCAATTTTGGTCCATGAAAACAGTTTTTGCATGTTTCTCACCCCTAAGGTTTATAAAACAGCACTTATAAGAAAATGGGGCTATAAACTCACCTTAAAAGATAGCAATCCGCTAAAAAATAAGTAATTCGTGCAACCGCTCCGACACGCGACCTAAGTAAGTATGGTAAGTCTTAGTACAACGTTCGTGTTTAAAGTGTTTGACTCTTTTGAGAAGATTTTTTTTATGTTATGTGTTACCATATGCTCGTATATTTCTTGCTTGTCGTGTGGTACGTACGTTTCAAAGTAATTTTATTAGAAAGGCTCTTGGTGATGGCTCGTGGTGATAGTGAATGGTGTGAGAGTGCATAACAGAATATCCGTGTATTATATTCATCGTCATAATACGTAGTAATATATATATATATATATATATATATATATATATATATATATATATATATATATATATATATATATATATATATATATATATATATATATATATATATATATATATAATGTTATATACATATATATATATATGTAATATAATATATATAGTAAATATACATATATATATTATATATATACATATATATATAGTATATATATATTATTACATATTATATTATATACTATAACATATATATATATATATATATAATATAATAATATATATTTATATATATATATTATATATATTTATATATATATAGATTACATATATATATATATATACATATATATATTATATACATACATATATATATAAAATACATATATATATATATACATACATATATATATATATACACACACATATATATATATATATATATATATATATTATATATATACCACATATATATATATATATACATATAATTATACATATATATATATATATATATATATATATATATATATATATATATATATTCCACATATATATATTAAGTATAATAATAGTAATTAGGTATTAATTAAGTTTATAATTAATTAAATATACTCGAGAAATCTTTATAACAAAATCTTAGTGAGGAAATATTATATTATAAATATCTTTTATTATTTATAATATAATTAAGTGTTAAAGTATATAAAATAAATATATTTATATTTGAAACTAAATATGTAGGTAAGTATTTTGTAAAATACTTTAAGTGTTGTAATTTTTAGAAATTTGGCCATGACCCATTCGTTTGTTAAACGTTTCCATTTTCCTCAAATGTTGCAATTTCTCAAATAAACAACTAGTCACTTTATTCGTAAAATTTAGTACGTAATAACTATATTATTTACTTATTAATATAGTTATCGTCATAATTCGTTATACAATGTAAAAATAGTCATCATGAGTCCAAATATATGTAAAAACTCATTTTCGTCACCCGAAATATTTATTGGGCCTAAATTCACTATTGGGCCCGTTAACCCAATATTAGCCCAAAAATATATATTCCGGTTTAAGTTACGTTTTATATATCCTTATATATCGAAATTAATTTCTACACGTCCGATAATAATTTTTGGTCAAAAAGTCAAAGTTTGAAAAGTCTTATTGGGCTCGGCCCAACTGCCAACGAGCACCACATTGGGCTAAAAACATTCACTTGGCCCAAAACTAATTTTAGTGTTTATATTTATATAACTTTATATAATTAAACATAATTAACACTTTTAATTATGTTTACTTCTCAAAAATATCAAGTTTGGTCAAAATTATTTTTATTCAATGAAAAATAATATGTGTCGACCCAAAATAATTAATTTCACTAAAAATTGTATTTTTAACTAATTAATTATAATTAGTGTAAATCACATTTGTACCACCAAATTAGCACCACAAACAACAAGTTTTACCACAAAAGCAAGAAATATACATATTAACTCATAGCATTTATTGTGGTCGAATTTCATGCATGCAAACCCAATATGTATATAGTTGTCAACTTAACAAAACATATACATTTAGCACTTGGTAACATGTTTGATTATCATAAAATTATGAAATAAACAAGATTTGAAAAGTTTTGATGAATCCTTACAAAGTTGGTGTTGGTTCGTGGCTAACAAGAACAAAAGGAGACCCAAATCACTTCCAATTAACCCAAATCACCTTCCAAATTACCCAAAACTCTTGTAAACACAACCCAAATTAACTTGATCTTCAAGATTTTTGTGAGAAATGTGTGTGTTTGTGTGTTCGGCCAAGAGAGGAAGAAGAGAAGAAAAGGATGAGTTTAGATAAAAAAAAATAAGGATAGTGAATGTATAAAAGTTATTATATTTGTATAATAGGGTGCTTTGTGGTTAAAAGGGTTATTAGTGGATAATAAGGTAAATTGCATGTGATGTATATATTTGTAGTGGGTGTGGCCGGCTAGAAGGAACCAAGGGAGTTGAGGATGTATAATTTTACTCCTTGCTGGTATATCATGTGTCGGTATAAGCTTAAACGTAACCGTAATGTCCCGGTTTGACGTTTTTGGACACGTATACGTAAAATAAAGTTTTTAGCCACGATTTCATCAGAAATGTAATAAATGACTTTACTGACTCAAAAATGTATTTTCTTGACTTTTACCATAGGTACTGTAGTGTCGGTTCACGTGCGGCGTTATTTTTCAGAAAAATGTGAGAAAGCTCTCAGTAAATTACGAAACTTGTCAGTAACTATCCGAAATGGACTAATTTGTGTTTACTGACGAAAATAAACTTTTTCAGTAGTGACTGTAAGCTACAGTGTGCATGACAGCTCCCGAAAATATTCAGAAATGTGCAAAAATGCATACAATACTCAAAGTAAATATAATAAATAGAAATTTATTATTAAATTAATTTGTGATAAATACCGTTTGTCACACAATGTATCGGGGGTTTATGTCACACCTCGCCAAGGCGGAAACGCGAGTGTGTAACTTCATGGATATCATCACAACACCTGGTGTCTAATAGAGAAATACTACATGCACATAAAATAGAGCAAAGTACAAACACAAAGTGTTGTAACAATATCCCAAAATAAAATAACCAAACCTTAATCCAAAGGTATCTTCAACAAAGTCAAACGAATACAAATCCAAACACGCAGATAATTCATTATCAAATGCAACTAAAGTCTCTTCTAGTCGCTCCCTTCTATCTTATCCTTAGAATGCTCACCTGAAAATGATGCTTAAAACGTCAACATAATGTTGGTGAGATTCATAGGTTTAAGACACACATACACTCTCAAGGCAACCAGTTCACTGTGATCATAAAATATAGTTGGACATACAAATACAGTTATCATATAAGCTAACAAATATTCACACAAGATAAGGGCAACCAATACACATAAGGCAACCATTAGGACGGAACGTGTCCCCCGCTCCAACATATATATATATATATCTATAGACATCAATCAGGTCGCTCATGCGAGCAATAGGACAAAACATCCTCCCAATTAAGTCTCTGATATGCATGCCTGATAATTCCTGATAATACTCAATAATCACAACATATAACCATCGCATCATAATAACCATCACGTATAGCATACATACGATAACATTATAAGTCCAAGCTTTTAAACACACATAATCACAATAACTCAAAATATTTAAGACAAGCATCATTCCCATCCCAAGTTTAAAACAAAGTAAAAATATGGGACTATGAACTCACCTTAACTCTGCAGCTTCCAACAAATCACAATCACAATCTAAACAACACACAAAGAAATTCACATTACATATGGCCAAGCTAAAAGCTATAACCCATGCAATATTCATATGATGGATGTCTAAGGTTCATATGATCCACCATGGATCTCCTAGACTCCATACTAAACATCAACAACCAATAATACTCACTAAATCCCTTGCACTTATGATTTCAGAAAACGCAGAATTTTAGGGTACATTCACCCACATAAAATAATAACTATACAAGCTTAAAAACTCACACAAAAAATTCCCCATGGTCTCTCATAAGCATACAAGCTAATCCCAGAAGCCCATGGTCTATTAACACACACAAATACCCATAAGAAAATCAAACTTGTCAACTATCCAGATTCAGATCTGAACGCACACCAAAAAGTTTTGATTTTATAAGAATACTTCTACAACTTTTTATCGCGAATCCTTTTCGTGGGAGTCTAAGATAACCTAAAACTTAACTTTCCCAGAAGGACTAACCTTAATAACACTTTTTCACCCACAAATCACTATCAAACTTTTACCCAAATTCTGTCCCGGTTTAACAGCTTTGACACCTTATCTCGTAAAAATAAAAAGACTAACTTCCTGACCTAGAAATCAGTCGTGGTTGGACTTTTTGAAAAGCTCTTTTTTTGAACTACAATTTAGAGTTAAAATTCGTGATCTAACTCATTACCATCTATTCAATAACTTCGTATCTTTACAGCCCTAACTTTCTGTCCAAACCTTAACTTGAAAACTAACGCGTTTAACGACCAAATCTTTACACCAATCATTATACCATTACTAATTATCAATCCCATTAAGTTTTATATAAAAAATTTACAGAAAACCATAAACCCTAGATCCATCAAATTAGTATTACATGAATCTATTTAATAGCTACACAATTAAGTAAATACAAGTATCGAAAATTATACCTTGTTCTTGATTTTAGCTCCAACAATAAAACCCTAATTTTTTCCTCCTTCTTTTCTCTCTTGGTCGATCATAATTTGCAGAAAATTAGGGGTTTGGGTCGTTCATGGGGTTATATGGGTTGGGGTTGGGCTTGTTTGGGTTGGACTAAGATTCCTTAGCTTAAAATTGTAATTGGGCTACAATTGGGTTTCCTTCTTCCCTTAAAACACCCATTGGGCCGAATTTTATATACATATATATTTTTTATATTTTTTTATCAAATTTATTTATTACACTCAAACCTTACACTTTTCATATTTTATGCACTCACATAACGAAACCTAACGTCTTACGCGATAAACCTTCATTTTACGACAAACCGGAAAATAATCATTTTCAAAACAAAGTTTCCAAAAATAGATTTCCACGCTCTTTATAAACACAACTCATAAAAACAATCTCCTCGTAACTTACTAATGTTCAAACACTTGAACGAAGACTTGTTACGCAAAAACCATGAAACACCAAAACTACACAAGTCATTTCTACACCACAAAGGCGATCAAAATGAACTTACCCAAAATCAATACTCCCCAAATCATAACAACAACCTCACACAAAAGGGATTTAGTGCCAACATTCTTACTTATCACACATATATAATACTTATCTCACACATATACCCCACATAAACACTTAATCCACACCAAACAAAGTCAAATGGATCGAGACTATTAGTCAAACTAATCTGCTAAAATCACGGTTGTCACAGTTTAGTTTTCCGCGCTTTCCAAAGCGGACAGTTCCTTTCCAGGGTGATACTTTCAACATGACTTTGTCTCCAACTTGAAATTCCATTGGCTTTCGTCTTACATCAGCGTAACTTTTCTGCCTATCCCTGGCAGCTTGTAATTGTTGTCGGATCTTAATGATCTTTTCTGTAGTCTCAAGGATTAGCTCAGGTTCAGTGATCTGAGCTTCGCCAACTTCAGCCCAACAAATTGGAGATCTGCACTTTCTACCATAAAGTGCCTCGAATGGTGTCGCTTTAGTGCTGGCATGATAGCTCTTGTTGTATGAAAACTCGGCTAACGGAAAATGTTTATCCCATCCTTTACCGAAATCAATCACGCATGCTCGCAGCATGTCTTTCAACTTTTGTATTGTTCTCTCGCTTTACCCATCCGTTTGGGGATGGTACGCAGTTCTCATGTCTAGGCGCGTGCCTAAAACTTTCTGCAGTGCTTGCCAGAAGTTTGAGGTAAAACGACTATCTTTATAGGAGATAATTGAGATGGGTACCCCATGTCAGGTCATAATTTCCTTCAGGTATAAATAGGCGAGTGTGCTTACCTCATCGGTCTCCCGAATGGGTAAGAAATGAGCAGATTCCGTGAGTCGATCAATGATAACCCAAATAGTATCTAAACCAGCAGTTATTCGTGAGAGTTTAGTGATAAAGTCCATAGTAATTCTTTCCCATTTCCAAATAGGAAGGTCAGGTTGAGTAAGTAATCCAGATGGTCGCTGGCATTCTGCCTTGACTCTTGAACATGTTAAGCATCTTCCGACACACTCGGTAATGTCGGCTTTCATGTTTGACCACCAGTATAGTTTCTTGAGGTCTTGGTACATTTTGTTGGCTCCAGGGTGGATGGAGTATTTGGATTTATGTGACTCGTGCATGATGAGGTCTCGAATACCTCCAAAATGCGGAATCCAACTTCTTTCTCCATAACACAAGGTTCCATCGGCTTGTTTTGCAAAACCATTTTTGCTTTCCGGCATACTATATATCTTTTCGTCAGGTTGGTTCTCTTCTTTAAGAGCCTCAGTTTGTGCTTGCAAGATTTGTGCGGGTAGTGGTGAACAAATCGTCATTCCTAACGATCGTAATCGGAGAGGTTTAATCCGTTCCTTCCGGCTTAAGGCATCGGCAACGACATTGGCCTTTCCGGGGTGATAGCGAATTTCGCAATGGGTAATGATATGTACACATATTATTTTACTTTGCACACATAAAATTAATGAGTAAGGACAAAAATACCTCATGTAATTTTATGTGTGCAAAGTAAAATCAAATATGTACATATNCTTCAGGTATAAATAGGCGAGTGTGCTTACCTCATCGGTCTCCCGAATGGGTAAGAAATGAGCAGATTCCGTGAGTCGATCAATGATAACCCAAATAGTATCTAAACCAGCAGTTATTCGTGAGAGTTTAGTGATAAAGTCCATAGTAATTCTTTCCCATTTCCAAATAGGAAGGTCAGGTTGAGTAAGTAATCCAGATGGTCGCTGGCATTCTGCCTTGACTCTTGAACATGTTAAGCATCTTCCGACACACTCGGTAATGTCGGCTTTCATGTTTGACCACCAGTATAGTTTCTTGAGGTCTTGGTACATTTTGTTGGCTCCAGGGTGGATGGAGTATTTGGATTTATGTGACTCGTGCATGATGAGGTCTCGAATACCTCCAAAATGCGGAATCCAACTTCTTTCTCCATAACACAAGGTTCCATCGGCTTGTTTTGCAAAACCATTTTTGCTTTCCGGCATACTATATATCTTTTCGTCAGGTTGGTTCTCTTCTTTAAGAGCCTCAGTTTGTGCTTGCAAGATTTGTGCGGGTAGTGGTGAACAAATCGTCATTCCTAACGATCGTAATCGGAGAGGTTTAATCCGTTCCTTCCGGCTTAAGGCATCGGCAACGACATTGGCCTTTCCGGGGTGATAGCGAATTTCGCAATGGGTAATGATATGTACACATATTATTTTACTTTGCACACATAAAATTAATGAGTAAGGACAAAAATACCTCATGTAATTTTATGTGTGCAAAGTAAAATCAAATGTGTACATATCAATGCCCTTTCACAATCATAGTTACTAAGTAATTCCAGCCATCTTCGTTGTCTCATGTTTAGCTCCTTTTGGTCAAGGATATGTTGTAAGCTCTTGTGATCAGTGTACACTGTACATTTCGTACCGTAGAGATAATGTCTCCATATCTTGAGAGCAAAGACTACTGCTCCAAATTCCAAGTCATGCGTTGTGTAGTTTTTCTAATTCTTCTTAAGTTGTCGAGAAGCATATGCTATAACCTTGCTTTGTTGCATCAATACAGCACCTAGTCCCTGGTGTGATGCATCACAGTAGACTACAAATCCATCACTTCCTTCTGGTAGTGCTAGTATGGGGGCTTCACAAAGCTTCTGTTTAAGGAGTTGGAAAGCTTTCTCTTGTGTCTCTCCCCATTCATACTTTTTGTCCTTTTGTGTCAGTTCCGTTAAACGCTTCGCTATTTTGGAGAAATTTTCGATGAATCTTCTGTAATACCCAGCAAGTCCTAGAAATTGCCGGATTTCTGACTCCTCCCAAACTAACCAGTCAACCAGGTGTGGACAACAAGTCAAATCTAAGAGAGGAGAGATCAATTTATGATCCGGTGTAAGCACAGTGTATTCCAGGGTTGTTATGTCCTAGCGAGATTGAAATTGTGTTTAGGGAAACGTTTGAATGATTCAGTGATCAGGAAAGTAACCAGATAATGATTGGATTGATTTACACTAACGGAAATGAGATAAATAACAGTTATTAACAATTACGGGAAATCAGATAAACTAAAAATGTAATCAAAATTAAAACAAATGTAAATGCGTGCAGAGAAAAGTGGGAATTAAGCAAAAACAAACTACAGGGGGGGTGAAAATGACTTTTATACAAACTTAATATTAAAAGAAAATTTTATAAAAAAGAAATATATTTTTTTGATTATTTTATTATTTAATATTACTTAAAACTATTTAATTACTTATTATTATTATTTAACTTAAACTAAATATAATATAATACTAAATTAAACTAAAAATATGAAAATTTAATTTTAAAAATTCTAAATTAAATTAAAAATATTATAAAAACTAAAAATATTTCTTTTTGTCTTTTTGTGATTTTAATACTAATTAATTACTAGTTAAACTATTTAAACTACTTACACTAATTTAAATTACTAAAATTAATAAAATGACTTATATAATTATGAAATATTTTATAAAACTAATTACCCTTCACAGGAATCCTAAAAAATTATAAAAAGTTTATAAAAATTATTATTACATTATTTTACTAATTATTAACTTAGTTATTAACTAAAAACTATTTAAAATAATTTAATTAAGATAAATAGAA
The DNA here is from genome assembly GCA_014162995.1 of Artemisia annua. Classification (NCBI taxonomy): domain Eukaryota; kingdom Viridiplantae; phylum Streptophyta; class Magnoliopsida; order Asterales; family Asteraceae; genus Artemisia; species Artemisia annua. The sequence continues at coordinate 29,006 of LBNU01038005.1, read as the reverse complement.
AATGAATAGTAAAAATTATGAAAATATTTTCTAAAAATACTTTATAATTAATAAGAACTAGAAAAATTATAAAAAGATACTAGGGATTAAAAATAAACAGTAGAGGATTTTCTTTTTGGTTATTTAATTAAAACTAATTTAACTATTATTAATTATTATAAATATTAAATGAAAAGATAAAATTATGAAATTTTTTATAAAAATACTATAATAATGCAGAAACCTAGGAAAAATATAAAAAGTACTAAGTGCTTAATGAAAAAGTTGAAATATAAGCTAAATAGTTAAAACTTCTTAAATAGAAGCTATCACTATTTTAAAAAGTGATGATTTTCTGAATTTTCTTTTTGAAAACTATTAAACAGCTAAAAATGGAAGACTTTTGTGAAAATAAATTTTTTGACAAAGCCAAATAAGCCCTGTGGAAGCTTATTAGCTTGACAGTTGGATTATTAAGCTTAAAATGAGGATTTAAGCTTGAATAAGCTTTCCATAAGCTACTAAACAGAACCAAGGGACAAATTAAGCTTCAATTACCTTAATGAACTGGAATTAAGCTAAAAATAAAGACATATAAGTACTTAAACACAAAATGAGCTTAAACAAGCTACTGAGCCAAAACAGACCTATGGGGGCATAAACAAGCTGTTGCACAAGCTAAATAACTAAAAGCTAAAGTCTAAAAATTATTAAACCATACAGATGAGCTAGCAGACAACTTCTAAACCAAATCTCAGACCAAAAGAAGCTTGTTTGAGCTTGTGTAGGAGCTTGTGAAATGAGGCTTATGCACACTGATGGGGCAGTGAGTAGCAGTGTATGCTATAAGCTTAAAAGCTTAAGCAAACCACACAAAAGTTAAAATATACTCAAACATGGTCAATCAACTCAGAGCAAACACTAAACAAGGCCCAAACTAGCATGGAAGCTTAAATTCAACAAGCTCAACTATGCACTGATGATCAACAGAACAGTGGCTATGAGGCATATAAAAAGGGTAAAATAAGCTACCAAATAAGCAAATAAGGGCAAATCAAATATACAGCTAGCTAGACAACCTAAGGGACTTCACAAAGCAACAATCATCAAACAAAATGGTCAACTAATGAGCAATTTATGGCCTAGGGAAAAATGGGTCAAACTGGTGCACAGGGGAGATTTACTAAAAAGTGCTAAAAGAAAAGCAGCAAATAAGCAGTTTAATTAAGCTAACAAAAATAACTAAAAATATCCTAATGATAATAAGCAGCAAAATATTAATGTCCAAAAAACACAAGTCCTGAAACCTAGTATTAAGACCTAGAGAAAATCAACTAGTTTATTCAAAAAAAAAATTAACGACAAATTTGACTTTTTGAGATTTTATGAAAGTTTGACTTTTGTGAACTTTGATTGCATCCTAATAACTTAAAATGATGTTATAAGTTGAAATGAGACTAAATTAAGCTAATGCAACTAGATATGAACCTATATGTGTGATTATGCTAACCTAAAATTCTAACAGATAAACTACAATGGAGATTACAATGAATTTTGACTTTCTATCAAAAGACCACTTGTTTTTATGACTTAAATTATCTAATATAACCTAATGTGGGTTGTCTTGACCAATAACTACCACTGAAACACACTAGAATACATTGAATGCTCCTGAACCAAACACCCCTTAAACATGCAGTTAACAATAGATTTTTAAGCAAATGGACAATTTGAGCAAAGTTACTGACTAATAAACTGATATTAGGTTAAAACAAACATAAATGGGTAAAAAAAAACTAATAACAACAATTACTTAGATACTACTAAAGTGCTAAAAATTGGCAGTCAAAATAAAGTTTAGTGAGCAAAAAGTAATCTAATTAACAAAGACCAAATATTAAGCAACAATATTTCTAATACACACCTAATAAACACAAAAGCACAAAACTAAGCATATATTTAGCACAAGAACAGTGAAAAGCAAAAACTTGGAAATAGGCTTACAATGAGCACCCAAGCTAAGAACCATGAACCACGGATCAACACCACTTCCTAACACTCCCCACGGAGTTCTAAACCACTGCCATCCAAGATTTACAGTGCTCCAGCAATCTTCTTTCTTCTTTCTTGATTTTTTTATTTTTATTTTTTTTCAAGTATTTTTCTTATTTATTTTTTGGATTTTTGATTTAAGCTTAATAATGACAGAATTTTAAGGTTTAGTTAAGCTAAACTTAGTTAATGTAGGGTACTGACACAGTAAACACAAGCTTTTAACAAACCATAAGCTAAAATGAAAATTTGAAAATTTAACAATGAAAACTGAATTGAGGATTAACCACTTGATTCTTTTATTAATAAAACTTTGTATTACACTAAGAAAGCTGAGATTACACTTCTTAAACTGAAAAGTACATTTGAGAAGGGAAATTAAGCTAAAATGACATGAAAATTAAGCTAAAAAATCTACACTGGTCTTCTCTTGCTTCCTTCTCTCTTTTATAGTGACAAATTGGGTCTTGTAGGTCCCACTTGAGCTTTCCCAGCAATAATCTTGGACATTGGATCACTAGGATTAATCCTATCCTTCAAAACAGTTTTGACGCCAAAAAAATGGATATTGCAATTTGGGTCAGTTGCTTGCAAGGGGGTGGTGTATTTATTGTGGAGGTGATTGGAGATTGCAATTTGGTGGAGGTGGTGGGATGTGATGGAGCTACAGGGCAAGTGAAGGGTGGTGGAGTTTGGCAGGGAGTGAGGAAGGAGGGAAGGGGGTGGTCAAATGTTTGACCGGGGTGATTTTTATTATAAAAGGGATGTTGAGTTGATTGGTGTTGGGCCAGAGGTGAGATTGGGCCAAGGGAGATATAAGGGGGCTTGGACTGGTTGTGTTTGGGTTTGATTTGGATGTTGGGTTTATGATAATACAAAGGGTCCGTTTTGTTTGTAGTAGAATTAGCCCAAGGACCATTTTTGTACTTTGCTGAATTTTAAGGGACTAAAGCTGCCAACACTCCAAAGTTATTTCAAGGGTGATTCCTGCCAAGTGTGAATAGTACAAGGACCTCATTTGATTTTTTTCATTTTTGAAATTCCCAGGGACTAAAACTGCCAAGTTTGAAAGTTGAGGGACCAATTTTGTAAATTCTCCAAACATTTCACCCAAGGATCATATTTGCCAAATTTCACTAACACAAGGACCATAATTGATATTTTCCAAAAATTTTAATCCCAGGGACTATTTTTGACAATCTTGCAAAGTTCAGGGACTAGTTTTGTAAACTTTTGAAATTTTTCACCAAAGGACTAATTATGACAACTTGTGATTTTCAAAGGACTTTGGTTGACTTTTATTCCAAAACTAATGCTCAGGGACTAATTTTGACAAGTTTTGAAAGTTGAGGGACTGAAACTGCCAATTATGCAAACTGTGTTCGTTTTTCATCTGTTTTCAATCATTTTGCATCTGAAACATGTAAAACATAATCCTGGGATATTTTCAGTATTTTGATGCATATTTGAGTGTTTTTGGATGTTTTGGCAGTTCAGATACGACAAAAATGATGAGTATTTACACACTCATCAATCCCCCACACTAAAATATTGCTAGCCCCTAGCAATCTTTTATGAAAACTTAATGGATTTGATGTCTCTTTACCAAAAGCCATTACTTCTGGAGTAGCCAAGTGTTTCAGTATGTGATACTTTGGTACACTGATAACCAAATGATTTTGAGCAAACCAGTAGCTGTCAACGGATTTGATTTGTTTTTACCAAAAGTCGTTTGCTTCTGGACTAGCCAACTCTTCACGATCAAAGATATGGTGAGCTGAATACCATACAATTTTTGGCAAATTGTAAGCCATAAACGGATTTGAGATATCTTTACCGAGAGCCGTTTGCTCTCGGATTAGCCAGACCTTATGTGGGT
>LBNU01038005.1:7783-21833 GCA_014162995.1 Artemisia annua | reverse complement strand
TTACTATCAAACAAAGCAAAACATCAAGCATATGTATATTCTCAACGGTGCTTTCATTTACCCCCTTACACTTAAACCGAACATTGTCCCCAATGTTCAAATAAAAGACGTAAAAGTAAATAAGATGAAAGAATGAAATCAAATACTCCCCTGAATCGTTTGTTGTGGATAATGATGTAACATGGTTAGATCTTCTTCCAAGATAGACGAACGTTCAAAGCTTCCCTTCCAAAATAATAAACGTCTTCTTGTCCAAAAAAACCTGTTAACCTGAAAAAGATAAAGGCCAACCTCGCGTAAAATCGGCGGTAAAGTCTACATAATAAGATATAATGCTTTTGGAATGAATATTTTGTAGAATTCCTGGAGATTATAAGTTAAAGAATTGACAAAACTTTTAGGTTTCCGGAAAAAATACAAAACTTTCAAAAATTGCAGAAAATTATAGCCTGACGCCGTCAGGTGTTAATCCTGACGCCGTCAGAAAGTTCTGACAGAATTCTCATGTTAAGCTTCCGGGAAAAATTCTGGAAAATCTAAATCTTACTTCCTGGAATTCCTGCAAAAATTCATTATGACTCGATACAAGCATTTGACTCAAACAAATACTAATATGTATGTTAATTTTATTGTTATGATTCGTGTTCATTCGTTCTTTATAAACCGATTTGGATTTCCCTTACACTTAGCTTTTGCAAAATACCTTTATATGTAGTTAAGACGAAGTTAAAAACAAAATAAAGCATTTTCACAATTTAGTTTGAAGCATGAATCAATAATCAAGAAATATAACTTACATACGGAAACAAATAAAATCAAATAAACACACAAAAACAAACAAAACATGGGTTGCCTCCCAAGAAGCGCTTTTCTTTATTAACGAGTCTTTTAGCTAGACTCAAAGTCACCGTACGTTACGTGACTTCATCGTTGGTCACGGTTCCTAAGTCATCCTCTTTTCCGGTTTTGTATTCGGGCCCTAAGTTCAGACAATCCTTATAGAAACCGAAAATCCTTTCCATGACATAGTCTACTCCCCTACGTCTATCCTCATCATTCCTATAGTAGACCGCTTGTTTGAGCTCCTTATCAACGTTTGACAAGTGTTGGTATTGCTCTATCTTATACGGCATTTGGTAGTTTACCTCATCGGTCTCATCCTTAAATGTGACTATCCCTAAGGAAGGTTCATGAGTCATTCTAGAGACCTCGATAAATGGTTTGCCTAAGACTACCTGGGTCACACTTGCATCGATTATTGGGCGGATATCTTCTACAATTACAAAGTCGGTGACATAGGTGAAGTTTCCTACATAAACCGGTAATCCTTTAACTCTTCCCGTGAAGTTACTAATCCATCCCTTATCGGGAAACACTCTATACCCTAGTTTACTTTTCATTATCAAATTGTATTGAGCTCTAGTCATGATGTTAATGGGTGATCTAGGGTTGATGTACGCTTTCCAAATATACAAATGCCCGATGTTGCATGGTATGTTGAGATTAGATGGATCGCCCACCTTGAAAATTGGGTTACCTAGGATGTACGGGGTCTCGGAGTCATCGAATAGATTCATATGATATGCTCGCTCTTCCTTAGTGGGTAACCTATTGAAGTAATCCTCCTCCTCTACTTCTTCTATTTCGCTAGCCTTAGCCTTCCTATCATCCCCTAATTCCTTACTCTCATCCTTTGGTTCACTATCATTCTCACTCCAATCAATTGGTCTAATGGTCACAACATTGACGAAGTGGACATGTTTGGATGAAGAGGGGTCCTTGATTTGTGGTTCGCTATTGGTGTTTCTAGCGTCCTTTTGTGGGGGTGATAGCACTTGGTTGTTGAGGGCTTTCAACAAGTTGTCAATTTTATTGGTCATCTCTACTTGTTGTTGATTAAACTCGGATGTGAATTTAGCTATACGAGCTTCTTGAGATGCCATAAAATTTGACATCAATCCTTCAAAATTGTTGGTACTACCATAGTTGTTGGAAGGATTGTTGTTGAAGGTACGGTTGGAGGAATTACCGTTAGGTTGAAACCGGTTAGGTGGGTTGGAAGAATTGTTTTGGGGTGCGTTTTGATTTGACTTCCACCTAAGGTTGGGGTGATTTTTCCATGAGGGGTTGTATGCATCTCCGTAGGGGTTTTGCTCGGGTTTGAAAGTGTACCACTTATCTCCCGCTCCGTCGGTACGCGTGGATGCGTAGTCCGCAAAAGCTTGTTCGGGGAGTTCCATGCAATCACGAGTGTCGTGGGGACCACTACATAATTCGCACGAAGAAGTGATTTTGTTCACTTGGCTTGAAGGTTTAGGAGCTTCGTAGGATTTCATGAGAAACTTGACTTGGTCTTCAAGTTCTATGATCCTACGGTCGGAAGTGCTTGAATTATTCGAAGGCAAAGATATTGCCTTGACCGTTTTATTCAAATCACGGGGATCATTCCAACTTTCGTTGTCATATAGAGCAAGGTCTTCTAGGAGATCCCATGATTGTTCCGCACTTAGATCACGTAGCTTGCCACCGGCCGCTTGGTCAATGGTTTGCCTCGTGTGGAGATTGATGTGGTCATAGAAGATTTGGACTTGGAGCCAAAGGTCTATGCCATGATGAGGGACTTTTTGGAGTAAGTCCTTGAATCGAGTCCATGCCTCGTAGAGGGTTTCGCCTTGGCGTTGTTGGAACGCCAAGATATCATTCCTTAGCTTGGTAGTTCTCCCCGGTGGGAAAAATTGAGCAAGGAAACGAGTTGTGAGATCGTCCCAAGAGGTGATGGATCCTGCGGGAAGTCGCTCAAGCCATTGACTAGCTTGGTCCCGTAGAGAGAATTGGAAGAGACGCAATCGGGTCGTCTCTCGAGTTGCAACATCAAGGTCTATGGAATCTACGATTTTGAGGAAATCCTTGAGATGTTGGTTTGGATCTTCGGAACGAAGTCCATGGAATGCGCATCCGCTTTGCACCAACTGGATGGTTTCGGATCGCAAGGGAGTGACATTGGCTCCTTGAGTGAGCTCAATGGTGTTTCGATAGCCAAGGTGGCTAGGTCGGGAATACTCTCCTAAGGTGCGGGGTCTAGGAGGTTGGTTTGGTTGTGGTGGGTGGTTTGGTTGAATTAGGTTGTTGGGATCAAGGATCTTACCACCTTCCATGATGGCGGATGGTAAAGATTACGAACAAAAACACGAAGAAAAAGATAGACAAAATAAATCCTAGAAAAAGAAAATAAAAATCTCACTAGAAAGGAATCTAGTGAGTAGACCTAAAGAAATAAAAATTCTACCTAAACAATAACTATTCCCCGGCAGCGGCGCGAAAAACTCGATGCGTGGTTTTGTAACCTTACAACAGGTTTTACCTCTCGAGGGATCTCAAGAGGCTTACAACCCCACCAGGCAGTGTACCTGACCGATGTAGTATAGGATAATGGTAAGTACGAGGGATTGATCGTTCTCTCACAGGGAATAGTGTTCGTTAGGATAGAATAGCTAATCAAATAGGTCTAAGGGTGGAAGGAAGATTCTTTTTGTATTTTTATATTTTTATGGAAAGCAAGTAAAATCTCGGTTTTTAGAGGAAGGGCGGAATTAGTTGCTAGTCAACTAACCCAAGTTTACTACTTTTGCAAATTAAAATAAAATAAATATCTAAACTATTGTGGTTGTGAAAACAATATGGAGAAAATTGTGTTTACTTATATTTCATTACTCCCTAACTATCTTTTACCGGTTAATTGATATGTATGTTACTTGTGTGGATGAAGGGTGTATTCCTAATAACTCATGGAGTGGCATACATATCTCTCCAATTCTATGAGCTCTTATCTCGCCCTATGCCATGCACGGCACAACCATAGGGGTTGTAAACAGTGGCTCATGCGTTAAATACTACCTTAATAGCCTAGTATGCCTTGGCTACATGTTTCCCAAGACGTTCAAGCACGTTACCATAAAGGAGGTTGGCCAGTTTTCTTGAGCCTAACATTGATGGAACAATCATCCCAACAAACAACAACACACCAATTAACCAATAATTAATAGTTAGGTTTCATTAGATCTAAGCAAACACAAGAGAATTTAGCTACACATGTTAATTAAAAGACAAGCAAAAGAGATAATCAACCAACACATAGACATATTGATTGAATTACAGTGAAGACTTATCTTTAATTAAGCATGAGGGTTCCAAGGGTTGGAAACCCTAAAAAGTACAGAAAATTCGTCTTTAGGGTTTGCCCTAAAAGTTCTCCACAAAGTTCCACACTAATGAATGAAAATTAGAAAACTATATATAGATTTTACACTCTGACGGCGTCAGGTTATAAGGGCTGACGCCGTCAGCTCGCCGCCATTAGGTTTCTCGGATGGCCTAGATCCACTTCTGACGCCGTCACCTTATAAAACCTTCTGGGCCGTCACTCTTTAATTTATAACCTGACAGCCTACTTTTCCTAACACCTGACGGCGTCAAGTGTTAATTCCAAAATTTCCTCTGGCCCGTCATTTGAAAATTGGATTCCACTCTTTTGTCAAGACTTTCTGACGGCGTCACCTTGTGACTTCTGACGCCGTCAGGTTGTAATTCTTCATCCTTTGAGACTTTGTCGTTTTCTTCACTTTTATGCTCCAAAAACGTCCAAATATGCATGTTTTCCAGAATTCCTCTCAAAAGTACCTAAAATGACAAAAGGAACGATTTAGGGCAATATTTGATCACATTTATACGAATTAGGGCTTAAATGACCCCCGAAAAGCGTAACACTTTTCGTCTCATCATGGAATATAGCCATCATACACCGTTGGAACGTGCCTGGAGCATTACATAAGCCAAATGGCATACGTCGGTAGGCAAAAGTTCCGTAGTGTCATGTAAAGGTAGTCATTTCTTTATCTTGCGGATCAATGGGAATTTGGAAGTAACCCGAGAAACCGTCTGGGAAACAATAGTACTCGTTTTTCGCTAATCTCTCGAGCATTTGGTCCATGAAGGGTAGAGGAAAATGGTCTTTATGGGTGGCGTCATTTAAGTTTTGATAGTCAATGCATAATCGCCATCCCGTAACCAATCGAGTTGGAATCAGCTCATTTTCTTCATTTGTGACAACAGTAATGCCACCCTTTTTAGGAACACAGTGAATGGGACTAACCCAAGGACTATCAGAGATAGGGTAAATCAATCCGGCATCAAGAAGTTTGATAACTTCTTGTTTGATAACCTCATGAATTTTAGGATTAAATCTTCTCTGTTGTTGAACTGCGGGTTTGAAGTCATCCTCCATTAAGATTTTGTGGGTACAGAATTCAAGGTTAATACCTTTGATATCGGAGAGTTTCCAAGCAATTGCTTACTTATGTGACTTCAAGACTTTTATGAGAGAAGCTTTTTCCTCATCTTTTAAGTCTTTTGCAATTATGACGGGTAATTTATCATCACCCTCCAGAAATGCATATTCGAGATGAGGTGGTAAGTCCTTAAGTTTGACCTTAGGAAATTCAGCAGTTTTCTCAACATATTTGATTTCCTCGTTATGAATTTTTTGTGGAAGAACAGGAGGAGGAGAGGGATCTTCGTTCAACAGCTTCTCAAGGAGAAGGATATCCCTTTCCAGGTCAATCTCTTGGTTATCAATTCCATCGGTAATCGAATCACTTTTGAGAAAGGCCTCTATTTCCTCTAGGATGAAGTCACTTCCCTCAAACGGAGTTAGGGAAGGAGAAGAATTAGCAATGATAGGTTGAGAAGAGGGAGTGGGGTTGCCACTTAGAATTATCGGTGAAACCAAGAATTTCTTGAGAATACTCTTCCGAAGCAACATCGATGACATCGATTCTATTAACTTCAGCTGAGTCATAATTGGAAGAGTATCTCGAAGTCTGATCAAGGTTAAATGTGATGGCTTCATTACCAACACGCAGAGTGATTTTTTCTTCAAAAACATCGATCGAAGCATGACTCGTTCTTAGGAATCCCCTCCCTAAAATGAGAGGAACCCTTGGGTCTGCATCGAAATCAACAATCACGAAATCGGCCGGAAAATGAAACTTTCCTACTTCCACACATCTTCGGCAATGCCGAGGGGACGAGATATGGAACGATCTGCAAGCTCGAGAGTCATGCAGGTAGGAGTAAGTGCCGGAAGAGAAAGTTTCTTCCAGACTGAATGAGGCATCAGGTTGATGCTTGCACCAAGTTCGGCCAAGGCAAAGCATTCAACCATTCCCGGGAAAATGCAAGGAATGAGGAATTTCCCGGGATCTCCTAGCTTCTCGGGAAGCTTCTTTAAGATAACTGCTGAGCAATTCTCGTTCAATGGAGTCTTTGCCATTTCATACAGTTTTCCTTGTTGCTTAACAAGTTCTTGATCATGGATGCAAATTTGGGCATCAGAATGATAGCATCCGCAAGGCTTATGTCAAAATGCAAATCTTGAAACATTTGATAGAACTTGTCCATTTGGTGACTAGCCTTTTCACGGAGCTTTTGCTCATTAAGTCATGATGGGTAAGGTATTGAAGGTTTGGATTTAGGGTTCTCAACAGGAGAAATCGGAGGTTCAAAAACAACTCCTGGTTTGGGTTTGGTTTTTGGAACAACCTGTGGATGGACGTGTGCGGTACTTTGTGGGCTAGTAGATTGCACCTTGTCCTTGGTCGCCTCAGGTTCACTTTCCATTACCTTGGGAACAGAAGAAGAAGAGGTAGTAGGAATCGGGGGTCCATCATAAGCTTTACCACTACGTGTGGTGATAGCTTTGAGTTCACCCTTGGGGTTGACAACAGTGTTACTAGGGAGACCTCCCGAGGTAGAAGGTGGAGTGAGATGGCTCATTAGACTAACAAACATATTCTCAATCTTGTTTTGAGACTGATCAATTTTGTTGTTTGTTGCCATGAGCTCACTCTTCAGCTCATTACCCTGCTTGGTTATTGAAGATTGAAAATCGTTCTTCAAAGTTGAGATTTGATTTTGCATTGCCCTCATTTTGGCATCATTAACCGTGATGTAGTTATTGAGTTAATTTGAGGGAGGTTCTTGGTAATTAGGAGCTGAATACCCTTGATTTCCCCTTTGGTGAGGGTATTGATTGTTTGGGGCATGAAATTGATTTTGCATGTTTTGCCCTCTTGGCGGATTAGGATTAAACCTATTTGGATTGTTGGGTGGAGGAAATCCGGGTGGTCCACTTTGGTTGCTAGCACGGTAGTTTTGGTTCNGGTAATTAGGAGCTGAATACCCTTGATTTCCCCTTTGGTGAGGGTATTGATTGTTTGGGGCATGAAATTGATTTTGCATGTTTTGCCCTCTTGGCGGATTAGGATTAAACCTATTTGGATTGTTGGGTGGAGGAAATCCGGGTGGTCCACTTTGGTTGCTAGCACGGTAGTTTTGGTTCCACTTGAGGACGGTATTGGTTACCTCCTTGGTTGGAACTCCCGGCTATCGCATTAACTTCAAATGGATTGCCATCGGTGGCAGTACAATTGTAATATGCGTGTGGACCACCACAAGTGACACAAACTTCTATCTTTTTGACTTCAGCTTGTGGAGAAGTTTGAGGAGAAGAAACTTTCTTATGTTGGTGAGAACCAAAGCGTTAATAGCTTCCGTGAGTTTGTCAAGTCTAGCATCAGTGCTAGACTGAGCCACGGGCGATGAGGTAGAAGGACCAACATTCACTTGGGAAACAACCGGCTTGCTTCGTGGAATGCGGACCTTAGATTTATTCTCAATGATCGCTAAAGCATCCTTTGTGGTTCGATTCAAGAAATTACCTCCAGAGGAGGAATTGAGGGAGTCTTGATCGGTTTGGCTCACACCATTATAGAAAGTGTCGAGTTGCATCAACTCGGAGAAACCGTGATGAGGACATTTGCGAAGCAATTCCTTGAAACGGTCCCATGCCTCACTGAATGATTCATCAAATTTCTTGTGTGAATTTCATGATTTCATTCTTAAGAGCCGTGGTTTTAGAAGGAGGAAAGAATTCATTCACGAACTTCTTAACCAAATCTTCCCATGTTTCAATCGATCGAGGGGGTTGTTTGTCAAGCCAAATCCGGGATGCCAAATCGAGGGAAAACGGGAAAAAAAGAAGTTTGATTGCGTCTTCAGGAACGTTTTTGCATTTGATGGTGGATGTAATTTTGTTAAACCATCGAATGTGATCTTGAGGATCGTCTCTTTCAAAACCATAGAATTGACGTGAGGTTACTAGGTTTATCAAACGGTTTTTAAGCTCTAAATTCTCGGCTACTATGGCCGGAACAACGATAGCATCTCCGTAACCCTCGACGGGTGCTTGGAGAAGCTCATTCATGGTAGGCTCAGCCGCCATGATAACGGGTTCTTCTGTAATTGCAAGCAGTTCAGCTATGCTTCTTCGACGATTTCTCCTTGACTGGGAACGAGTGCGCATGCTGATGCGCGTGGATTGCAACACGCACTACGTTTTACCTCTCGAGGGATCTCGAGAAGCTTGCAATCCCCACCAGGCAGTGTACCTGACCGATGTAGTATAGTGTAGTGGCAAGTACCGGGGGATTGATCGTTCTCTCACAGGGAATAGTGTTCGTTAGGCTAAAGGCTACTCTAATCTAGGTCTAAGGGTGGAGGAAGATTCTTTTTGTATTTTTATATTTTATGAAAGCAGTAAAATCTCTGGTTTTGGAGGATAGGGCGGAATTAGTTGCTAGTCAACTAACCCAAGTTATCTACTTCTAAGCTACTTATATTTTTGTATTTTTTTGTTTTAGAGAAAATCAGTGGTGGAGAATAGTGTTTACTTAGATTTCATTACTCCCTAACTATCTTTTACCATGTAATTAGTATGTTGAGTTTGCGTGGATGACGGGTGTATTCCTAACAAGTCGTAGGGAGTGCGTTCAATTCCCTAACTCTATAAGTTCCTACCTCACTCTATGACGATACGTCAAGCATCCTATCATGAGCTCACCGATAGCAACCTATGCATGAAATACTACCTTAAAATCGATAACGCACATACGATTCACGTTTCTAAAGACGTTCAAGCTTGTTACCGTATAGGAGATTAGCCAGTTTTCTCTAGTCTAACGTAGATGAAACATTCATCCAAATACAATCACAACATACACATCACATGATAATCAATAGTTAGGTTTCATTAGATCTAAGCAAACACAAAGTAAATTAGCCTAGCATGTTAAAAGAAAGACAAGTACAAGCATAAATCACACAACACATAGACATATTGTATGAATAAAGACTTATCTTGGATTAAACATGCAAGTTAGAGGGGTTAGGATACCCTCTAAGGTCACTAATACACGAACTAGGGTTTAACCCTAAAGTTCTTCACACCAAAATTCGACTCTAGTTCTCCAAAGTTATATAAAGTAAAGAAAAATCGTTCTATATATATAGAAAACGCGGGCTGACGGCGTCAACCCAATAGGTGACGTCGTCAGCTCGGCGATTAGGGTTTTCAGACGGCCTTCCTTGACGTGGTCATAATTGCTGGTTCCAGATCTGACGGCCTTGGTTGACGGCGTCACCAATTTGCACTACGAACTCTCTGGCCCGTCACGAGTATTTTTCCAATTCTGGACTTCACTTGTTCCTGACGGCGTCACCTTGTAGAGTGTGACGGCGTCACCTTCTGTAATCTTCAAGGTCTTTTGAGTTTTTGTTGTTTTCCGCACTTTTTCACTCCGAAAACGCCCGAAAATGCTTCTTTTGTGATTTTCCCTTCAAAAGTACCTAAAATGAGAAAAGAAACGACTTTGGGTGAAATCCAAACCAAAAACATACGAATTAGGACTCAAACCAACCCCTAAAAACGTAACATTTTTCGTCTCATCACATGCACTAAAAATAATCACAATTAAAACAAGATCGAGGCAAAACGACAGAGAACTTAAACCAATAACCACAATATGAATGGCTTCTTTGAAAAAGGTACACCAATTCACAAGAGTACAATGGCAAGTTTTAATCTTTTGTTTGGGAACTTATTAATGGTCATACCCCCAGTTGCGTAGTATTCTGCCTTGGTTTGCGGTGGTAATATCTTATGTATTTTATTAACAAGAAAACAGCAAATGTTTTTGGCTTTTTGGGGTGTGTGAAAAAACTTGGGAATTATTTTTGGAATCTATTCGTTAACCGAAATCGTTACTTTAAGACTACTCGCAAGGTGGCGGAAGAGAAAGAATCGATCTCTTTTCGGTTCGCAACTTAATGTCAGAACCTCCGTATTCCACCTGTATAGGTTGTAATCTTAAAGTAAACGAAGTAATTTAACTTCAAGAATTGTTTTGTTGTTTTTGATTTTTTTTTTGGTGTTGTTAACACTTTAGGAAAAGTGTTAATGACTTTTTCTGATTTGATTAAGATTTTTACAAAAATTTACAATGTGATGTGATTTGTACAAGGAGAGTTTTGAAAATCAATAAACTTAAACGTTTTGAAAACACGCAACAACCTCCCCGGCAGCGGCGCCAAAATTTGACTCCTCCCAAACTAACCAGTCAACCAGGTGTGGTCAACAAGTCAAATCTGAGAGAGGAGAGATCAATTTGTGATCCGGTGTAAGCACAGTGTATTCCCGGGTCGTTATGTCCCAGCGAGATTGAAATTGTGTTTTGGGAAACGTTTGAATGATTCAGTGATCGGGAAAATAACCAGATAATGATTGGATTGATTTACACTAATGGAAATGAGATAAATAATAGTTAATAACAATTACGGGAAATCAGATAAACTAAAAACGTAATCAAAATTAAAACAAATGTAAATGCGTGCAGAGAAAAGTGGGAATTAAGCAAAAACAAACTACAGGGGGTGAAAATGACTTTTTTACAAATTTAATATTAAAAGAAAATTTTATAAAAAAGAAATATATTTTTTTGATTATTTTATTATTTAATATTACTTAAAACTATTTAATTACTTATTATTATTATTTAACTTAAACTAAATATAATATAATACTAAATTAACCTAACAATATGAAAATTTAATTTTAAAAATTCTAAATTAGCTTAAAAATAATATAAAAACTAAAAATATGTCTTTTTGTCTTTTTGTGATTTTAATACTAATTAATTACTAGTTAAACTATTTAAACTAATTACACTAATTTAAATTAATAAAATTAATAAAATGACTTAGATAATCATGAAATATTTTATAAAACTAATTAACCTTCACAGGAATCCTAAAAAATTATAAAAAGTTTATAAAAATTATTATTACATTATTTTACTAATTATTAACTTAGTTATTAACTAAAAACTATTTAAATTAATTTAATTAAGATAAATAGAAAATGAATAGTAACAATTATGAAAATATTTTCTAAAAATACTTTATAATTAATAAGAACTAGAAAAATTATAAAAAGATACTAGGGATTAAAAATAAACAGTAGAGGATTTTCTTTCTGGTTATTTAATGAAAACTATTTTAACTATATTAATTATTATAAATACTAAATTAAAAGATAAAATTATGAAAATTTTTATACAAATACTATAATAGTGCAGAAACCTAGGAAAAATATAAAAAGTACTAAGTGCTTAATGAAAAAGTTGAAAAATAAGCTAAATAGCTAAAACTTCTTAAATAGAAGCTATCACTATTTTAAAAAGGGATGATTTTCTGAATTTTCTTTTTGAAAACTGTTAAACAGCTAAAAATGGAAGACTTTTGTGAAAACAAATTTTTTGACAAAGCCAAATAAGCCCTGTGGAAGCTTATTAGCTTGACAGTTGGCTATTAAGCTTAAAATGAGGATTTAAGCTTGAATAAGCTTTCCATAAGCTACTAAACTGAACCAAGGGACAAATTAAGCTTCAATTACCTGAACTGGAATTAAGCTTAAAATAAAGACATATAAGTACTTAAACACAAAATAAGCTTAAACAAGCTACTGAGACAAAACAGGCCTATGGGGGCATAAACAAGCTATTGCACAAGCTAAATAACTAAAAGCTAAAGTCTAAAAATTATTAAACCATACAGATGAGCTAGCAGACAACTTTTAAACCAAATCTCAGACCAAAAGAAGCTTGTTTGAGCTTGTTTAGGAGCTTGTGAAATGAGGCTTATGCACACTGATGGGGCAGTGAGTAGCAGTGTATGCTATAAGCTTAAAAGCTTAAGCCAACCACACAAAAGTTAAAATCCACTCAAACATGGTCAATCAACTCAGAGCAAACACTAAACAAGGCCCAAACTAGCATGGAAGCTTAAATTCAACAAGCTCAACTATGCACTGATGATCAACAGAACAGTGGCTATGAGGCATATAAAAAGGGTAAAATATGCTACCAAATAAGCAAATAAGGGCAAATCAAATATACAGCTAGCTAGACAACCTAAGGGGCTTCACAAAGCAACAATCATCAAACAAAATGGTCAACTAATGAGCAATTTATGGCCTAAGGAAAAATGGGTCAAACTGGTTCACAGGGGAGATTTACTAAAAAGTGTTAAAAGAAAAGCAGCAAATAAGCAGTTTAATTAAGCTAACAAAAATAACTAAAAATATCCTATGAAGATAAGCAGCAAAATATTAATGTCCAAAAAACACAAGTCCTGAAACCTAGTATTAAGACCTAGAGAAAATCAACTAGTTTATTCAAAAAAAATTTAACGACAAATTTGACTTTTTGAGATTGTATGAAAGTTTGACTTTTGTGAACTTTGATTGCTTCCTAATAACTTAAAATGATGTTATAAGTTGAAATGAGACTAAATTAAGCTAATGCAACTAGATATGAACCTATATGTGTGATTATGCTAACCTAAAATTCTAACAGTTAAACTACAATGGAGATTACAATGAATTTTGACTTTCTATCAAAAGACCACTTGTTTTTATGACTTAAATGATCTAATATAACCTAATGTGGGTTGTCTTGACCAATAACTACCACTGAAACACACTAGAATACATTGAATGCTCCTGAACCAAACACCCCTTAAACATGTAGTTAACAATAGATTTTTAAGCAAATGGACAATTTGAGCAACGTTACTAACTAATAAACTGATATTAGGTTAAAACAAACATAAATGGGTAAAAACAAACAACTACTAACAACAATTACTTAGATACTACTAAAGTGCTAAAAATTGGTAGTCAAAATAAAGTTTAGTGAGCAAAATGGAATCTAATTAACAAAGACCAAATATTAAGCAACAATATTACTAATACACACCTAATAAACACAAAAGCACAAAACTAAGCATATATTTAGCACAAGAACAGTGAAAAGCAAAAACTTGGAAATAGGCTTACAATGATCACCCAAGCTAAAACCCATGAACCACGGATCAACACCACTTCCTAATACACCCCACGGAGTTCAAAACCACTGCCATCCAAGATTTACAGTGCTCCAGCAATCTTCTTTCTTCTTTCTTGATTTTTTTATTTTTATTTTTTTTTCAAGTATTTTTCATATTTTTTTTTGGATTTTTGATTTAAGCTTAATAATGATAGAATTTTAAGGTTTAGTTAAGCTAAACTTAGTTAATGTAGGGTACTGACACAGTAAACACAAGCTTCTAACAAACCATAAGCTAAAATGAAATTTTGAAAATTTAACAGTGAAAACTGAATTGAGGATTAATCACTTGATTCTTTTATTAATAAAACTTTGTATTACACTAAGAAAGCTGAGATTACACTTCTTAAACTGAAAAGTACATTTGAGAAGGGAAATTAAGCTAAAATGACATGAAAATTAAGCTAAAAAATCTACACTGGTCTTCTCTTGCTTCCTTCTCTCTTTTATAGTGACAAATTGGGTCTTGTAGGTCCCACTTGAGCTTTCCCAGCAATAATCTTGGCCATTGGATCACTAGGATTAATCCTAGCCTTCAAAACAGTTTTGGCGCCAAAAAAATGGATATTGCAATTTGGGTCTGTTTGAGCAATTGGGGGGTTGTGGCATTTATTGTGGAGGTGATGTTAGGTGCAAATGGAGGGGGTGGTGGGATGTGATGGAGTTGCAGGCAAGTGGGGGGTGGTGGAGTTTTGGCAGGGAGTGAGGAAGGA
>LBNU01037998.1:169677-188833 GCA_014162995.1 Artemisia annua | reverse complement strand
CAAATACGTTGAGATTTTATGTATTTGATTCGAAATTTAGGCTGCATGCAGTAATAGGATCGACCGAGTCGGTCGACCAAGGTCGTCTCGGTCGTCCTTACTGGAGCATGTCGGTCGCGACCCAAATAATAACACAAACCCAGCCATTTCGGTCACATACTCGACCGAGTAAAAAAGAGACGTTTGATCCAAATTTAATTCGAAGTTTACACATTGGACCGTTTGTACTTGGTCGCCCTTACTGGGGCACTGAATCGCCTGCAGGTCGCTGGAGAGAGAAAGCTGACGTGGCAGAAAAAAAAGGGGGGATTGACCCCCCTTACTGTGACCAGCCTTAATAGGTTTAAGTTACAAACATTAATTGTATGACACGTTATGACCAGTGGTAGTAGCGATGTTATATTAGCTTCTTGTTTAAGTTTTAGTTTTATTTGTCCTACACAAATCCGTGACCTTATACACATGTTCGAGATGTACTCTAATAAATCACAGGACAAAATATTTATTAATGTACTGAACTTGTCACGTTTGTGACTTCCGTGTAGCGAATAAAAAACTTTTCTTATATGGGTACTAAACTTTCATTTTTTGGTCTTTTTGACGTACTTTTTGACATTTTTGCCCTACGATTTTCAAAAATCTGAGGGGCAAAAACGTAAAAAAGTACATCAAAAAGACCAAAAAATGAAAATTTAGTGCCTATATAAGAAAAGTTATTTGTTGTCACATTTGTGTATAGTATAGAGACACTTTATTTTGCATATTCTAATTTTGATGCATACCAAGGGACAAATCCTCACCATTAATCTAGTTTGATCAAATGGTTGGGATTAACCTAAGATTAAATAAGGAAATATAAGTCCATGTTTTTTTTTCCTTTTTTCTTTTTCTTTTTGTCTTTCTTATTATTCTTTTTTTTTTCTTTCAATTAACTATTTTCGGACTTCCATAATCACCTCAAGATGTTTATCAACTCGAGATTCAAACCTGCTCTCCATAACTTTCTATACTTTATACCCTTTTACTGCTTATTGCCACCGCTGATCGGTTTTAAAGTTAAAGAAGATAAAAGAGAGAGAAAATGATGGATGTACTTATCATTATAAACATAAGTTTTCTATGATTATATCGTATCAGTTTCTAATCTAAACTGCTCTTATTGTATAATGTGGTACTACTAGTGTTAGAGTCTAATGTTTTAAAGCCTTTTGAATAAATGTTGCTTAATATGTGTCAATCTTCGCGTTCTTATGCAGTTTGAAAAATAATAAAAGAGAAAACCTTGTGAAAGATTGATGAGTATGGTGGCAGAAGTAGCGAAATGAATCTAAGTTATTATTTGTTTGATTAGATGCAACAATAGAATAAACTTGTGGACTAAACCGTTAAACGAAACAACGTAAAGAGTCTTGCTCTCATAAATAATGAGATTGATTCGAAGCATCATATCATGAGTTAATAATCAAATTACGTGACGATTTTATGTATTTGATTTCGAAATTTAGCTGCATGCAAGTAATAGGATGACCGAGTCGGTCTACGAAGGTGTCCGGTCGTCCTTACTGGAGCATGTCGGTCGCGAACCCAAATTAATCAACACAAACCCAGCCATTTCGGTCACCATTACTCGACCGGGGATAAAAAAGAGACGTTATCCAAATTAATTCGACAGTTTACACATTGGCCGTTTCACATTGTCGCCTTACTGCGGGCCACTGAATCGCCCTGCAGATCGCTGCGGGGAGAGAGAAAGCCTTACGCTGGCAGAAAAAAAAGGGGATTGACCGCCCTTACGTGACCAGCCTTAATTAGTTTAACGTTACAAACATTAATTGTAGACACTTTATGACAGTGGTAGTACGATGTTATATTAGCTTCTTGTTTAAGTTTTTAGGTTTTATTTGTCCACACAAATTCCGTGACCTTATACACATGTTCGAGATGACTCTAATAAATCACAGGACAAAATATTTATTAATGTACGAACTTGTCACGTTTGTGACTTCCGTGTAGCGAATAAAAAATCTTTCTTCATTATGGTACTCAAACTTTCATTTTTTTGGTTCTTTTTGACGTACTTTTTGACATTTTTGCCTACGATTTTCAAAAATCCTGAGGGCAAAAACGTAAAAAAGTACATCGAAAAAGACCAAAAAATGATAAATTTAGGCTATATAAGAAAAGTTATTTGTTGTCAATTTGTGTAATAGTATAGAGACACTTTATTTTGCATATTCTAATTTTGATGCATACCAAGGGACAAATCCTCACCATTAATCTAGTTTGATCAAATGGTTGGGATTAACCTAAGATTAAATAAGGAAATATAAGTCCATGTTTTTTTTTCCTTTTTTCTTCTTCTTTTTGTCTTTCTTATTATTCTTTTTTTTTTCTTTCAATTAACGTAGTTTTTTTTTTTTTTTTTTTTTTTTTTTTTTTTTTTTTTTTTTTTTTTTTTTTTTTTTTTTTTTTTTTTTTTTTTTTTTTTTTTTTTTTTTTTTTTTATTTTTTTTATTTTTTTTTTTTTTTTTTTTTTTTTTTTTTTTTTTTATTTTTTTTTTTTTTTTTTCCCTCTTTTTTTTTGTTCCCTTTTTTTTTAATTCACTTTTTCTGTTCACGTTTTTTTTTCCGCTTTCATGCGTTTTTTATTGTTTTCATACGTTTTCGTCCGTTTTCATACGTTTTTGTCCGTTTTCGTCAGTTTTCATACACTTTGTTCGTTTTCATACGTTTTCATCCGTTTTCTTATGTTTTCGCCCATTTTCACACGTTTTCGTACGTTTTCAAACATTTTCGTTTGTTTTTATACGTTTTCGTCCGTTTTCATACATTTTCGTTCGTTTTAATACGTTTTCATCCATTTTCTTTCGTTTTCGTCCATTTTTCATACGTTTTCATCCGTTTTTAGACGTGTTTTTACGCTTTCATACGCTTTTGTCCGTTTCATACATAATCATCCGTTTTTATGCGTTTTCATCCGTTCTCTTGTGTTTCCGTTCGTTTTCGTTCGTTTTCATCCGTTTTCTTTTGTTTTCGTGCTATTTTTCATACGTTTTCTTCCTTTTTCATACGTGTTTTTACGCTTTCATATGTTTTCGTCCGTTTTCATACATATTCTTCTGTTTTCTTACATTTTCGTCGTTTTCATTCGTTTTCGTCCGTTTTTCAATGTTTTTGGCCATTCTCAGACGTTTTCATACGTTTCGGAATATCACAAGTGATATTCTGTAATATTCAGAATATCATTCAGAATATCACCCCGGTGATATTCTGAATGTCACAAGGGATATTCGGAATATCACAAGTGATTATCTGAATATCACATGTGATATTTTGTGATTTTCTGAATATCACAAGTGATATTCTGAGTACTGATGAGCGTGGGATTGCGACCACGCAACAGGTTTTACCTCTCAAGGGATCTTGAGAAGCTTGTAATCCCTTCAGGCAGTGTACCTGGTCGGTGTAGTATAGTGTAGTGGTAAGTACGGGAGATTGATCGTTCTCTCACAGGGAATAGTGTTCGTTAGGATAGAAAAACTACTCTAAAAGGTCTAAAGGTGAAGGAAGATTATTTTTGTATTTTTATATTTTATGAAAAGCAAGTAAAATCTCGGGTATTGGAGGAGTGGGCGGAATTAGTTGGTAGTCAACTAACCCAAAAACTACAATTGCAATAAAAATAAAATAACTAAACTATTGTGGTTGTGAAAACTTATATGGAGACAAATGTGTTTAATTAGACTTCCTTACTCCCTAACTATCTTTTACCGGTTAATTGGTGTATGTATTACTTGCGTGGATGACGGGTGTATTCCTTAACAATTCATGGGGTGGCATACATATCTCCCCAATTCTATGAGCTCTTATCTCCTCCTACAACTATGCGTACACATAATCATAGGGATTGTAAACAGTGGCTCATGCGTTAAATACGACCTTAATAACCTAGTATGCGTTAGTTACATGTTTCTTAAGACGTTCAAGCATGTTACCATATAGGAGTATTGCCAGTTTTCTTAAGCCTAACATTGATGAAACATTCATCCCAACAAAGTAATAACACACCAATCAACCAATAATTAATAGTTAGGTTTCATTAGATCTAAGCAAACACAAGAAAAATCTAGCCTAGCATGTTAATTGAAAGACAAGCATAAGATATAATTAACCAACACATAGACATATTGATTAATTTAAGTGAGGACTTATCTTTAATTGAACATGAAGGTTTCAAGGGTGAAAAACCCTTGAAATTACAGCTAAAAGCGTCTTTAGGGTTTATCCCAAACTTGTACCAAAAGTTCCACACTAATGAATGAAAAATAGAAAAATATATATAGATTTTACATTCTGACGGCGTCAGGTTATGGGTTCTGACGCCGTCAGCTCGCTGTCATTAGGGTTCTCGGATGGCCTAGATTTACTTCTGACGCCGTCACCCTTTAAATTGCTCTGGGACGTCACTCTTTAAGTTAACACCTGACGACCTACATTCTCTAACACCTGACGCCGTCAGGTGTAAACATCTTGTTTTCTTCATAGGGCGTCTAGTGTAATCAGATTTCACTCCTTTGTCAACGTTGGCTGACGGCGTCACCTTGTGACTCTGACGCCATCAGGTAGGAAATCCAGCTTCTTTTGAGACTTTGTCGTTTTCTTCACTTTTATGCTCCAAAAACGTCCAAATATGCATGTTTTCCAGAATTCTTCTCAAAAGTACCTAAAATGACAAAAGGAACGATTTAGGGCAATATTTGATCACATTTACTCGAATTAGGGCTTAAATGACCCCTTAAAACGGGTACACTTTTCATCTCATCAAGTACCACAAATGATATTCTGTGTTTTTGGCCATTCTCAGACGTTTTCATACGTTTCGGAATATCAAAAGTGATATTCTGTGATATTCAAAATATCACCCCAGTGATATTCTGAATATCACAAGGGATATTCGGAATATCACAAGTGATTATCTGAATATCATATGTGATATTTTGTGATTTTCTGAATATCACAAGTGATATTCTGAGTACCACACACTGGTACAAAAAGTTGGAACGGTGACGCCCAAAATGTGTGACGATAGGCATATAGTCACACGTTTTTTTCGTCGTGTGTCACCAAAAGTCCCGCCACCGTAGGTGGCATATGGTGACCTTGTTGAGTTCGTGACCATTGTCGTTGAAAATGAGTGACCAAAACCCGAATATGTGTGACGAATTATGCACTACTTTTGTTGAATTAATCATTATGTGTGACCGTAAACACTTTATAGTCACACAAATTTGTATGTTTATGTGGCCTTTTGTAATATTTAGTCACACAAATTGTGGTTTGTTTTTTAGTTAGTCACATACAATTTTAAAAAAAAGTGACCAAAAGTGTTAATAAGTGTGACCATATGCTTTTTAAAATCAAGTAAATGTCTTTTATGTGACTATTGTTCATCCAATGGTCACATCAATTGTATGTTTATGTGGCCGTCTTGGTAATATTTACGTCACAAAAAGCCGATGGTTTGTTTTTGAGTTAGTCACATTACAATTTTAAAAAAAAGTGGCCAAAAATGTAATAAGTGTGACCATATGTTGTTTAAAGTGAAGAAATTTGTATTTTGTGTGACTATTGTTCATCCAATGGCCACATTAATTTTTTTGTTTGTGTGACCTTTTGTATATATTTAGTCACACCAAAACATATTTGTTTTTTGGATTTAGTCACATACAATTAAGCATAAAGTGGCCAAAAATGTTAATAAGTGTGACGATATGTTGTTTAAAGTGAAGAATGTATATTTTGTGTGACTATTGATCATCCAATGGCCACATTAATTTTATGTTGGTGTGGCCTTTTGTAATATTTAGTCACACAACAAATTAAGTAAATAGTGACCAAAAAGTGTTAAAAAGTGTGCTATATGCATCTTTTAGTCACATTTAAAAAATCAATATATATCAAATATTCAATACAATAAATTTAGAATGTATATAACTGAATCAAATATAAAATTGGACATCCTTTTATACACCAAGGAGTCCCAATTGACTTACAATACTTTCTAAATACTAGCAGTTGTAACTAATACACTAGCAGTATTAACTTCGAGCAGTCTTAATCTTTGAGCAGTCTTAACTTCGCCCTGAGAGAACTCCCGAAAGAAGTTGGTAATATAATTTGCCAGGTTAATCTGATAAATTACATGAAGCTGTTAATCTATGTAAAGTTATCAGGAATCAGTTTATTTTATAGAATTTGGCAAGAAAGTAGACCTCATTGAGAGGGTCACGGGCACTTAGTAGGTCATCATCATTATCATCATCTTCATCCTATCAGAATGACAAGAAATAAAATCTTATTGAGCCAGTTCATGCCAAAGCTTAATGACAATAGATTCTATTTGATGCCAAAAGTAGTGTTTGTGGTATATACCTCATTGAAGGCTTTTGCCATAGCATCAAGATAGCCATGTGAAGGTCTGCTGTAGGATGTGGTACCAGCTGAAGATAGCAAATCTTGCTCTAGTTCGGCATCACCTGCTTCTACTTCTTCCCAATCACTATCCTGCATGACCAACACGGTATAGTTATAACATCTTACGATAAACAGTGCTTTTTAACCAATTGTGAGAAGGAGAAAAAGTACCTGTTCGTCAGCTTCTAAAACTTGTTCTTGAATTTCAAGTAAGACATCTGCTAGTATAGCAATAATCTATGTTGCCCAAACGAAAATTAAACAATTATCAAGTTAACTTGTCCAAAACGTTTTTTGCAGAAAAACATAATATTGTAGGCAAGTATAAACCTTAGCAGGAAGTGGCATCAATGTCCACTGATCAGGTGAAAGTTTGGCCTTTGAACGAGTGGTAATCCCTGCAGAGGACTTCAATAACAAAAATATTAGCTTTCAAGGGGATGTATAATGTAAATTGTGAGAAATAAGCAAACAAGAAACCTTAATCAAATGGCCTTGAACATTAATGTTTCCAAATTCAACGTGTCTGGTCGATAACATTAGAGCCAAAGCTGTGGTGGTGACTTTAATCTGATAAGCTCCCTGAATTTCCCCTGTACTCAATTGCAGTGGTCTCTTATATGTTGTGCCATTTGTGAAGAAAGATGTAGAATAAGTTGCAAAATATAGTTCCCAACAAAAAGTGATCCCGAGCTTTCTAAATATGGATCGAGAAGCCTGCCAAAATATACAGAATGTCATTTTTTAACAAACAAGCAGAAAGATTAAATGTCTTTTAGGATAATCACAAGTTCAAAGGTAATCATTATGATCATCCAAAAAAACACACACACACACCCACCTTGAAGCTACATCAAGTAAGCATCTCATTGCGAAACTGGGATCACCACTCCAAGTGAGCATTTCTTGCTTTCCACCAGAGATAAGGGCAGCAAGGCATTGAGTTGCATTCTGTTTTTATTAATAAAAATAAATACAAAAACAAAAGCCATGAATGGGGTATAAAACCAAACATCCAACTAAAGTGCTTCTCATTGATAGAATACAGGTTTGGATTAATAAATAACCTGCATTTCACCATGGTCATCACTCTGAAGAACTGTACGTACAACTGGATCGAAACAAACTTCATAAATTGCTTTTACCACATCAGTCGGAGCATTCTAGAAATTTCAGTGAGCAACAATGAGCCAGACATATACAAGTAGGTTTAATGAAGGATACAGAGAGATGGTATCTAAGTAAACTTAATAGCTTACCTTGAGTAACATAGTCAAAAGATCCAATGAACCAGCAACTAAACCATCAGGCTGTTGTTGAGGCTGAGAAAAGCAACATCAGAAATTGAAACAAATAAGAATAAAACTCTACATTGTAACCAATATGAGCCAAAAACAATTTAGTATATTGATGTAATTTAAACAAACGTACTTCATTGAGGATTGGCCCCACATATGGTAAAACACGCAAAACAAGAGGATGAACGCATCCAGGAGCATTTTTTATTGCCTGTTATAGAGTTAGAATTGTTAATGGCAGCCTCCACTAACTGCAAGAACTAAAACACACATTCATCATTTATTTAATCAAGTTACCTCCAGAACATCTAGTGCATCAATGCTTATGAAAGGGTCCGAAACATGCAAAGCCCACATGTTAAGTATAATAGGAGAAATTACAGGTTCTATGGACAATGCAGCTTCATGGCCTACAATGAGCAGTTACCATGGCATGGAAAATAACAAAGTCAAGTCAGACATCTTTTAATTTGAATAATGAAAAACACTTTTGCTCAACACCTATAGGATAAGCCCAACCTGCCTTCACCATTGCTTGCAGTGTTTCAAGGACAAGATGCATCGTCTCATCAGATGCCTGCAATGTATAGCACAATGAGAAATATAAGTATTTTATGTATTGTTAATAAAAGAAATCAAACAAAATGTCATATTACCTGTTTAAGAAGTTCTGTAAGTGATGAAAACAGGGCCAAAATGTGAGGCTGCGGTATTCCTCTATTTGTATCAGGTAAGAGTTGAGAAAGTGCCCGACATGCACCGACTTTGACTGGTGCAGGCCTACAATTAAAAACTAAAAATTAAACAATTAAAAACTAAAAATTAAACAGTCGTCATCTACATATGAATTAAAGGGCATTGGGTTATAACAAAATAAGATCTTACACATCCATGCCAATTGCCTGGATAGCAGCATATAAGAGATGATCGATAACACCATGCTTGACCTGTAAAAAAGAAGAACATAAATGTGAATCTTATTTTCACAAGTTCAAAGGTAATTACTATTTCACATATACTTTCCTATAACAATCTAATTTTTTCACACAAACAGTGATAACATCAATTTATTTTCACAATATTGAATAATTACTATTACCAATCATCACAACTTGTTCCGACACATCTACTGTTATAACCACAGCATACTATGAAAGAAATTGGATTAATTAACAAATATCAACATGGTTCAATGCTCTTAGAAAATCATTTTAACCGCGATTTGTGACTAGTACAAGTACCTTATCATTATCAGTAATAATTTTCATAACACAATAACATTATATTGCTATAAGGTACTATTAACCCAAATAACTCGATTTAGAAGTTTTGTTACCTTCTTCAGTGAGACCCTTCAATGCCCACAAATCACTCATTATTGGCCCTCCACCCCCTGCCAAGATTAACAGAACCACCATCCGATGATGGGTAGGTGACGGCGGCTGAAATTAAATCCGGTGATGGGTAGGTTCTCTTTTACCTGAAAGATTGTGAGAATCAGTGAATTTGAAATGAACCCATTTGGGAATTTGATGAGAAAATGATATTGAAGTGAGTTTAAGTGAAGTTGTATCACATTGAAGGGGTGGGTGCATCCCATTTTTTTATTATTGAAGCTAATTTCATGACTGCGTGTGATGCACAGGTTTTTGTGTTTTGATGAGAGTGTAATTTGTTTGTGTTGTGTTGTTGCAGTGGAGAGGGGGTGTGAGAGATTAAGAAAATTATTTGGGGAGAAAGATATTAAGAAGATGATGAATTGATGATAGATCTGAGATGAAAAAGATAAAAAGATGGGTGGAGGACTTGATTTTTGATTTTGGGGAAATATTTAAGCGGGGCTTTTGATTTTAGTGAAAATTTAAGCGGCTATTGTGAAAAGTAGAGAAGAGGGAAATTTTATTTGGTTTAGTCACTTTTATATAATGTGTGACAAACTTGACTATTTGTTTTAGTCACTTTTATATAATGTGTGACAAACTTGAGTATATGATTTAGCCACATACACAATCACTTCATGTGACCATATATAGATTTTGGTCACACAGTTCAATTATGTGACATATATTTGTCACATACGTATATATATAATGTAACTAATGTTTCAAACTTATTTGTATCCGTCACACGTCCCAAATTATATGTGACTAAATAATCAAAAACAAAATTTACAAGATACCTCTAGTCACAAAAATATTCGAATGTGTGACTGTAGCCTCAGTTGGAAAGACGAAATGGTCACACAAGTCGGATCAAGTATGGCTGTTTATTTAAGGCTGGTACATTTAGTCACGCAAAAATGTCACATTGTGACCGTTCAAAAACGACCATGTGTGACGAAAGGTCATTTTTGGCCTAGTGACAAATGATATTATGTGTTTTTGGCCATTCTCAAACGTTTTCATACGTTTCGGAATATCACAAGTGATATTCTGTGATATTCAGAATATCACCCCAGTGATATTCTAAATATCACAAGGGATATTCGGAATATCACAAGGGATATTCGGAATATCACAAGTGATTTTCTGAATATCACATGTGATATTTTGTGATTTTCTGAATATCACAAGTGATATTTTAAGTACCACAAATGATATTCTGAATATCATAAGTGGTATTCTGTGATATTCAAAAAATCACATGTGATAGATATTCAGAAAATCACAAGTGATATTCAGAATATTACCAGTGATATTCAGAAAATCACAAGTGATATTCTGAATATAAATTGTGATATTCAAAAACGTATGAAAACGGACGAGAACGTAAGAAAATGGACGATTACATATGAAAACGGACGAAAACATAAGAAAATCACAAGTGATATTCAGAAAATCACAAGTGATATTCTGAATATCACTTGTCATATTCAGAAACATAAGAAAACGGACGAAAATGGGCGAATACGTACGAAAACGTACAAAAACATATAAAAGCGTAAAAACACATATGAAAATAGACAAAAACATATGAAAATGGACGAAAACGTATGAAAACGAACGAAAACATAAGTAAACAGACAATTGTGATACTCAGAATATCACAATTGATATTCAGAATATCACTTGTGATTTTCTGAATATCTATCACTTGTGATTTTTTGAATATCACAGAATTTATGATATTCAGAATGTCATTTGGGGTACTCAGAATATCACTTGTGATATTCAGAAAATCACAAAATATCACATGTGATATTCAAAAAAATCACTTGTGATATTCAGAATATCCCTTGTGATATTCAGAATATCACTTGGGTGATATTCTGAATATCACAGAATATCACTTGTGATATTCTGAAACGTATGAAAATGTCTGAGAATGGCCAAAAACATTGAAAAACAGACGAAAACGAATGAAAACGACGAAAATGTAANGACCATGTACTAAATCATATGTTTATAGCATAAAGTGACTTCCGTACCCTGCTCTGGCAGGATTTGGGCATCGTTGTTGTTGTATAGCATAAAGTGACTTATTGCCTTATTGGAGAAACAGACAAACAGGCCCTAAATGTCTATTTGTCTGCTTCGACAGGCCCTAAGTTCATGAGACATGCTACAATACCTACACTACTTCTTAATGGGCTATTGGAAGACCCCTCGGAACTGAAATAAATAAGCCCAAGGGTCTGTAATAGTAATTCAAAATATAACTTTATGTATGATTTTTTTCCCCATTAGTATGCTAGGCTAAATTTAATAGTATTTCCTTATGATTGCATGAAACATAGCTATTGATTATTGTGTGTCATCTCTTGTTGATTAGTTGATTTTGCGTTAGGAGTAGGAAAACTGGCTAGGTCAAATTATACTATCTTGAACGTCTGACTAAACGCGTAGTTATTATATTAACTTGATGTCCGTTGTATTTAATGCGTAAATTGTGTTTGCATCGTTGAAAATTGAGTACTTAAAAGAGCATTCTTAGGCGTCGCTCAATTAGAACATAGTTAGGGAGTAACCAACTCTCGATTGATACTAAGAAATACAACACTCTAATTAGACAAGGACGTGATAATTCCATTAATCAATAAAAGATAACTAGGGAGTAATGAAGTTCTAAGTAAATACACTTTACTCATATAAGAAGTTCACCAAATTTACTTTTCCGCATAGCTAGTTTAGTTTTAATTTATCTTAATTAGTAGTTTTAAAAACCAACTCCTCCAATACCCGAGATTTTACTTGCTTTCATATAAAACATAAACGACCAAAAATAATCTTCCCTCAACCCTTAGATTTAATTCGACGTACACTTCGAGCCTACCTCACTATTCCCCTAGAGAACGATCAATCACTCGTGTCTTACTTATACCACACTACAACGATTAGGTACTCTACCTAGGACGATTGTAAAACTTCTAGTGTTTTGCATAATCCGCATCAATTTGGTAAACCTAAACTCGTGTGTGATTGCTAATATTGATAATTGACGAGAGTGATTGGTTGGTTAAGTCTAATGCATGATTTGTAAGAAAAACAAATTGGCAGTTATGAAGCGCAAGCTAGGTTGTTGGTCAACGAATTTAAAAGTCAAACATCGTTGTTTATGACAGTGAAGCAAACAGCCCCCAACACCTTTTTGGAGATCAAGAGGCAGAAAATGAAAATGGAACAAAAAAAGTTCGAACTACAACAACACGTGTTTGTCTTCCAACAACAAAATCAACGACAAGAAGACGAATTATTTTATATGAGCCCCGTCGATCACTTGAGTGAAATCCATCTTAAAAATGTGTTTCAGATGAAGCAGACGTTTAAGAAGAAGTTTAATTTAGATCACTAGTTTATGTTCTAATTTCATCAATTTATGTTTTCAATTATTAATATAATGTTTTTTAATTATGAAGAAAAGTTTAATTTAGTTTTTAATATAATTAGTTAAAAAAAAATGAGTCTCGTTGGTACCATAACACCTATTTAGTGGTGGTTTTGATAATGTACTAAATAGTGATGTTGCGCTATATAGGAGGTCATGAGTTTGATGAATATAAATAAACTACTATTTATTCATCGATGGTGATAAATGGGAGATGATTTATACACACTAAAACTTTGATTTGTACACTTTAATATATAATAAGTTAAAGCATAATATATACATAGTATAACTGTTTAATGCATAGGTTGGAGTGTCTCGATAAAAAAAAAAGGTTAAGTTATTTGGACCTCCTAATTTTTACAAGTGATTCCCCCATGTTGTTTTTCGGTTTTTATTATTTTTATATTTTCATAATTTTGTTGATATTATAAAAACTTTAAAATTGAAAATACGGAACATAAAATATAAAGTTTAATAAGTCAAAAGTATAAAACTGACAAAAAATACAAAACAGAAACTGATAAAAAATTGTGTTATCTATATCTATACTACTACTATATAAAGCATTTAAGTTGTGGGCTCCACCAAAAATTAAGATAAAGAGCTTCAATTATGGTGTGATATGTGTTACTTCTCAACTAAAAAATCACTTTTATTTTCAAATTAAAATATCTTTTGATCTATTTATTTTTTTTATAATCTAATTTCACCATATTTTCAAAAATTTTGAGATCTTTAATTCAACATTCATTTTGATATATTTTTATTAGTTTTTAGATTTTACATTTTTAGTGGATTTATTTTATTTTCATTCAAATCTTTTGCAACTTTAACCTTTATTTCAATCAATACAATCTTGGTTCGTAAAAAGAATATACTTTTGGGGGAGTGTTTGACGGGTAAGAGTTTGCGAGGGTCTTTCTATATGCGGGAATAATGATGTCACGGGAAAGCTACGGGAAACCAAGCAAACGCATACAACTAAAACATATACATCAATAGTGTTGTGAAACGAATTTACTAAGCGGGTAGAGAATTGCAGAGAGAGTTGGGCTAGCAATTCATTTACTATATTTATCGCCGCTGCTGTGCGCGAGTATCCAAACAATACCGTAAATAGAGAAAGAAGCCTACCAATAACACAACCTTAAAAAGTTAAGTGTAATAAAGTAAGGAAGCGTTAGGTTGATTTTACAAGACTTCGTGTCGACACGTATTTACTATTTACTGACTGACTGACAGACCAACAAACCCTAAAACCACTCCACAAGAAAAGAAAAAAAAATTCCTCATTGGCATACACTCTTGCTCACGTTCTTCACTTTTCATTTTCATTTTTCATTTTTCATTTATTTATTTGATCAAAAAACACTCATTACTTCCTCCATTCCATTTTCAGGTACAAGATCCAATGCAATTTTGCCCCTTTTCATATCTTTTCATTAACTCATCTGATCCATTGATTTTGTGTTGAATTTAGGTGCAGAACTCAAAACCCTGAAATGGGTGATGAAAAAGAAGTGAAAAATGATGAGAAAACTGAAAAGGGTTTAAAGAGTAAGAAGAAGAAAAAGGGTATTTTGGGAAGGATTTGGAGTAGTTTGTTTAGGTTGGGTAGTGGTGATGATTTTGAGAAAAGGTTGCAATATATAACTAAAGAGGAAGGGAGTATTGTTATGAGGATGAAGAGGCGTGCTATGCGTTGGAGGAGGACTGCGCGCAATTTGATTATATTTTCGGTTCTTATTGAGGTAGTTTTGCCTTTTAGTTTGGTTATTGGCGTAATTCGTAGCTTGTAGTATTGCGTAATGTATAGTGTATGATGAGTGGAAGATGTTTTGTGAAATTCGTTGAGTTTTATGGTTTTTTTGCGTGTATATGTAGTATGCTTGTTTATTTGGGGATGGGAAATTACAAGTGGATTAGTGATGTTAAGGGAGTTATGGAAGTAGAATGGGCTGATTTGGTGATTGGTTACTTTAATTTTCGTGTTAAATAATTGCAGAGTGTACTTGCCCTGCGTTTAGTCGTTGTGTTCTTCTCTGGTAGATATTTTAATTTGTGCAAGAGAGTAACCGGTTGATGATTGATTTTTGTGCTTAATGTTTGTAGTATGATCATCATTTGGGCATTTGGTACTTATAAGTGTACTGTTGATGCGAAGGGAGTGTTGGAATTAGAATGGGCTGATGTTGTGGTTGCTTACCTTTGTTTTCGTTTTTTAATATTTGCAAAGCTATCAATGAAGTTCATATAGTTGGTATGTCTTTCCTAAGTAGATATATGTTAATGTTTGCCTATTGTATATGATGGTTTTAGCATCCAGTGAACTCTTGTTACATGCCAGGGCACTCCAGTGAGAATGCACATTTTGTTAAAGACATGTTTATCTTATCTAACGCTAGAATATATGTGTATAGTTCTTGTGGGATAGTCACTCAAAATCATTATATTGAAGACAGTCACTCGGTATGGCATTTCGACTATAGTATGAATAAATGTGTGTATTTCTTAATAGGGCAATAATAATTAAGCCATACAAATTAGTTACTTGGTGAAATCATTGTAGGGCATGACTTGATTTTGTTCTGTAACAGTTGGTTGCAATTGGTTATGCTATAATGACAACAAGAACCGTGGACATGGAGTGGAGAATGAGATCATTGCGTGTCTTACCAATGTTTCTTTTGCCTGCCCTATCATTTGCTTTGTATTATGGACTTCAGAGCTTCACTAAGTTTTGTAAGTTTGCACTTTTCTAATCCCTCTTGATCCCATTCAAGATTTACATTGTTAATTATAATGCTTATAACCATGTTCACCTTCAATTTGTCAGTCTGGTTCTAGAAGTCTTATCATAGCTGAATATAGTGATTTTTAATGTGGTCTCATGTAGGTGATCGCAGGGATCAGAAAACATTAGAGAAGCTTAGGGCTGAAAGGCAAACAAAAATTGATGAACTTAAGGAAAGGACTAATTACTACATCACTCAGCAACTCATTCAGGTACAGTTAAAGCTACTTGTAGAACATTTTTGTATCATAATAATTGTAATCAGGGGATGTTTAGCATTGTGTTTCAAAAGGGATTACGCGATATGGAATAATCAGAATCACATAAGTATAACAAAATGGGCTGCAGCAATATTTGGATATGCTTTATGTTGTTTGAAGTTGTGATATTTAGATTAGTATTTGGAAATTTCTGTTTGCTCAAGAGTTTATATGTAAATTGACCCCCAAGTATCCGGGTAATAAGAGTCAGTTTTGGTGTAGCTACTCGTATACTGATTATTTGTCAGACTAAGGTTCACTAGACACACACGCGCACGTTAATAGTTAATTATATTATACTTGAAACAAGCTAATCAGATAACACTTTTAAAAAGCAATGAAATGAGTATCTTTGGCACTTTTTACAACCTTTAGTGGAAGTCTCTTTTCTTATTGGTCCTCATGCCTTTTTATACTGGTGGGGTTGATTTTATTGTGACTGGGTCTTGGCATAAGTTTATTTAACATTTTATCATGGAGAGCCTATAGATTGTTTTCAGTTGATACAGACATAGTGATTTTCGACCCATTTTGCAGAAATACGACNTACATTTCACTTCCAACTCACTGGTGATACTATAGTAGAAAAGAAAAGAAAAAGACTTGCCTGTTATTTCTTAAAGCAACCAAGCTTGCAACAACATCAGCGGAAAGAGCATATATTGGACCATAAGCATGAAGAAAGTACTCTTTACCAATCATATACCCTAGCGGCTCGTGCCTGCATATATCCAGATATTAGTCCTCAAGAAAAATATCATCCCGCCACATGGTCTTGTGATAATATAATTATCGTTAGACTAACCATTTCATCTTCGGGTCAGTGAATACAGGCCCTTTCTTCATGCATCCAAGATATGTTTGTGTGTGATGACGTTCTTTAGCCAAAAGAAGTGAGAGGCGGTCTAGCATCGAGCAAAACAAGAAGGTGAGAAGATTATAAAGTCACTTGTATTACATAGTTATAATAGATTATTGCTAAGATTTTTTTATGGGCAAATTCATAAAATATAAATATACTTTCCAAGATGGTCTAATTTGGTTATACTGCTTAGGTAGTTTTATCGTAATGTAAGTAGACTCCCAAAACACTTTTATGACTAATTTCCAATAGGAGCAAAGAAAAACTTTGATTACCAAACTAACCCATTTTTGTAAGTTTAATTACCATGGTCTGCCAAATCAGACCAGTTTGAAAAGGTTGTTGCTATTTTATGGAACTTGCACTTTTTTACTATCATGTAACACACTTGATTTTCAAAAAATAATCACCTGGTCGTAAATATATGTCATCGTCAGCTTTAACATAAAAATCAGAATCATAAAGTGCATATGCAGCTTTGAAGAAAGCTAACCTGTAATAGACATACAAATTAGAACTAATTTCAAACAGTGAGCACAATTTGCTTATTAACAAATTCCATTAGGACTAACGTTTTGTATGGGAGCTTACTATACTCCTCTTCGATATCCAAAAGCAAGAGGTCATCATATTCTTCAACCTCTTTCCTCAGCTCTGCCATTTTTGATTTATCACGGGTTTTACCAATGACGAACCTGAAGGCCATGCCTGTGGACTCTTCTAATCTGCATAACGTTCCATCAAAGCAATAGTTAATTTTCATGTAACACAGAAAATAGTAGATAATATACATTCCATATGATAAAGCACGCAACAGATACAAAAAGGTGAAGCACTACTAATATTGTGGAATTGTGGAAACCTGACAAAAATAGATATCATTGTTATATCATACTTGGCCACTTTACTCCAAATTTTAATCATCAATTGAACGAAGATCTTCAAAAAGGCTGAATTATGATTTTGCATACTATGTTAAGATAAGATTGCACGACCTATTTACCTAGTTCTTGACATTTTCGTTTACATCCTTTCATATATCAAGCTGATGATTTACATTTTCGTTGAAGTTCTAATGTAAGGTTATACTTGGCAGGTCTTCATCTAATACGATTTGTACAAAAGCAATGCCGAGTTGGCATTGGACTATGAATTCATACAATCGACACTTATTTTGACGATAAGCTAGATATTGCTGAAACTAACGGCACAAAGGCAGTTCGAAACAGACAGATTCTTCATGCCTTGTAAGTATAAGTAGTGCCCACTGTCTTACAACTTTTGTCCCATGATGACAAGCATTTATTAATTTTTGAATCTGCTGTGTTACTTGACAGAAATCGTTGTAGGATACATAGCATACCCTTTTGACTATTGAGGTTGATCTTACGATTCATAACATGATATCACACGCCCAACCACATATAGCGTATTAGGGGATGTTTGGGATAGCATATTTCCAACTTTTGCTTATAAGAAAAGTAATTATTTCAACTCAAACGAAGCTAAGGGGGTGTTTGTTTAAGCTTATATGTGGGCTTTTTGAGCTTATTTGATTTCGGCTTCTATTACATAAGCCCCAATTTGCTGGCTTATTTTGAGACTTACATGAGTTTATCATATCATAATAAACTTATATAAGCCCACAAGTCTCAAAATAAGCCAAAAAAAAATAATAATAAAAAATAAAAAAATTGGGGCTTATGTAATATAAGCCGAAAAACAAATAAGCTCATAAGCCACATATAAGCTTAAACAAACACCCCCAATAAAAACGGTTAAGGGTGGCCTAGTGGTAAAAGGGCTTTTGACTATCACTCTAAAATGTGTGAGGTCTCAAGTTCAATTCCTGTTCCGTATTTTTTACCGTGAAGGAATTTTGCTAGTGAATATTAGAAACTTTTATGGGTAATAAGTGTTTTGGGTGATGATGTACCAGTATTCGATATGTTTAAAAGGTTGAACCGTTGGGTTACATGTGTTATCTTGGGCGAATTTCAATGTGGCGGTTAAATCATTGAGACGTGTAATCTTGCTGTTATATGCTGTCAAAGGACTCATTGAGAATATTTTAAGAAATATTAAATTAGAAATTGCTTGAACCTATGGTATCGGAAGACAATTGCTAGCCACGAGTATTTCTACACCTGTGTACCATATAACGTCATTAGACCACGAGTACTGTATTTTTAACAGAAGTTAGATCATGAGGATTTAATAGTCAAATCGGATCAGTATTCAATTGATTCTTTCTCGGCAACTGTTTTGATGAATTTCTATTCCTATTGTATACATCTAGATCCTCGCCAAATATACACATCTTACTTACCATACTAGCTTTACATAATTACAAACCCTAGATCATTTTTAGGTAGTGCTAATTTTTCTTCTATAAAGGCTTCATTCATCCCCACTGTTAGAGACATACTGGAGTATTGAG
Organism: Artemisia annua; assembly: GCA_014162995.1. Classification (NCBI taxonomy): domain Eukaryota; kingdom Viridiplantae; phylum Streptophyta; class Magnoliopsida; order Asterales; family Asteraceae; genus Artemisia; species Artemisia annua. The sequence continues at coordinate 169,878 of LBNU01037998.1, read as the reverse complement.
GTGCAAAGGTTTTCGTATGTTTAATTTAGCAAGAGATTAACAAAATAATGAAAAGGCATCTAGAAACATAATAGATTAATGACAATGTGTTGATAAAGGTGCAAGTGTTGAGGTCTTGAGGCTTTAAGAAGGTTCAACAAACTTTAGATAAACGACCCTAATAATGCAGTCTAATAGAGAAGAGGAAATGATTTACTTGTC
>LBNU01037998.1:146801-163589 GCA_014162995.1 Artemisia annua | reverse complement strand
AGATTTGGTTTTCATCAATCTATGGTGCACTGGATCATGGTATGTCTTACTTCCGCTTCCTTTTCTATTTGTGTCAATGGTGAATTGCATGGTTTCTTTAAGAGTAATCGTGGTCTTAGGCAAGGTGACCCAATATCGCCTTACCTATTTACCATTGTTATGGAAGTTTTCAATATGATGGTGAAGAGGCAGATTAGGAAAGATAACAGATTTCGTTACCATTGGGGATGTAAAAAACTTTTATTGACCCACTTATGTTTTGCGGACGATTTATTGTTATTATGTCATGGTGATGAACTGTCTGCTTGCATTTTAAGAAGAGCTCTAGATGAATTTACTATGACTTCTGGATTAGTTCCTAGTCAAGCTAAGAGTGCTGTTTTCTTTGGAAGTGTGCCCAATACAGTTAAGTCTAAGATTCTGCTTGCATTGCCTTTTAGTACCGATGATCTCCCCATGAAATATCTAGGTATTCCTTTGACTGGTAAGCGTATTCGCAACACAGATTGTAGAGTTTTGATTGATAAGGTTAAGAGCAGAATCTACGATTGGAGGAATAAAACTTTGTCTTTTGCGGGTAGGCTCCAACTTATTGCTTCTGTTCTTTGCTCTCTTCTTGTTTATTGGGCCTCCATGTTCATTCTGCCTGTTCATGTTTGTGATAGTATTGATAAAGTTCTCAAAAAATTTCTATGGTCTGGTAGTGGTGACGGAAATGGTATTTCTTGTGTTTCCTGGAAAGATATTTGCAAACCCAAAAACCAAGGTGGGCTTGGTCTTAAACCTCTTAAACTTATGAATAAGGCTCTTATTACCAAACATCTTTGGAACGTTATTAGCAATAAAAATTCGCTGTGGGTTAAGTGGGTTCAGGCTTATAGGGTCAAACATAGAAATATTTGGCACAATGTCAGTTGTACTAATGGCTCTTGGAGTTGGAATCAGATTTTGAATCTTAGGGATAAAATTCGTGGGTTTGTTGCTTATAAGTTGGGTAATGGTAGATCGTGTTCTGTTTGGTTGGATAAATGGCACACAAACGGCCCTTTGTGTAAGCTCATCACCCATAGCTTTATTACAGAGCAGGGTTTTGATGTGAATGCTAAAGTGGCTGATTTGATTGATGTTAATGGGTGGAGATGGCCTTCTGAGTGGTATAGTTTATTTGGTGATATGTTGAGGGTCCCAGTTCCGAGTTTGAGTAATGACTGTAATGATAAGTTAATATGGATCAATAAGAAGAATAAGGAAGCGGAATTTTGCGTTAAGGAAGCTGTGAAGGCATTAAAATCAGATTGTCCTAAGGTCTTGTGGTATCAACACGTTTGGTTCTCTCAGTGCATTCCTAGGCACGCTTTTGTGCTTTGGATGGCTATGCGGGGTCAGCTTAAAACTATGGATAGGATTTCTAGATTGTTTAATATCTCAAGTACCCTGTGCCCATTATGTAATGTTGCTGATGAGACTCATAGTCATTTATTTTTTAGTTGTAACTTCTCTAGAATTATTTGGGACAACCTTAAACCGTTATGTAAACTGGAGGATTTATCTCATATTTGGGCTGAGATTGTTTCTGGAATGTCAATTAAAACTGCTAGTAATTCTATTTGGAGCGTGATTCAACGTCTGGTCTTTGGTGCTGCAGTCTACTATATTTGGCAAGAAAGAAACGGTCGAATATTTCAAAATAATTATAGGACTGAGGAGAGGGTTTTCAATGTTATTGTGGATATTGTGAGACATAAGTTGATGGGTCTTAGAATTAAGCATTCTCGTAAGGTTATTAAGGCTGCTAATATTTGGAAAATTCCCGTCAAAGGTATTAATGGTGGTGGTAGTATGGGTTACAATACTAGTTATGATGGCATTACCTAGTTCTTGGAGCTTCTTGCTGATGTATGTGATCATATTGAATCATGTGCAAAGGGGTGAGGTTTGTTATTACAATCTGTATGTGATCATATTGAATCATGCGCTGGTAGTTTGTTTTGGATTATGATATGTATTTGTGTTCTATGGGTCTGCTGTTTTTGTTTGGATTATGAAGTGGATAAGGCTGCTCTCATTTGGAAGATCTTTGTGAATGGTGGTAACGGTAGTTGGGGTCATAATACAGGTGTTGATGGAATCACATAGCTTCTTTTGTTACGTTTTTCTGTTCATGGTCACAATGTATCATGTACAGAAGTTTCGGGGGAATATGGATGTTTGGCGCGATGCTGTGATGTCTGGCAAACCTGTTGCTGCTTTTGATATCTTTATTGATACTAACTGCCATATTGAAATTGTAGACTCTCATTTGAATTATTGCAGGTCTACTGAATTTCATGAATGTTGGATTAACTGTTTTTGTTTAGGCACGGGTTTTTGGAGGTGCAACCAAGTCTTTGATTGTGATGATGATGGCTTNAATAATAATAATAATAATAATAATATGGGTTTCTCCCTTTTAATTTTTACTATTTTGGGAATTTGAGAAGGTTTTAGTGGCCTTACTAATAACGATTATTAAAAATAATAATTTTATAGAATAATAATAATAATAAAAATAATAATAATAATAATAATAATAATAATAATAATAATAATAATAATAATAATAATAATAATAATAATAATAATAATAATAATAATAATAATAATAATAATAATAATAACAACAACAACAACAACAACAATAACAAAAATAATAATAATAGTATGTGTTTCTCCCTTTTAAATTTTACTATTTTGGGAATTTCAAAAGGTTTTAGTGGCCTTACTAATAACGATTATTAAAAATAATAATTTTATAAAATAATAATAATAATAATAATAATAATAATAATAATAATAATAATAATAATAATAATAATAATAATGATAATAATAATAATATGGGTTCCTCCCTTTTAATTTTTACTATTTTGGGAATTTGAGAAGGTTTTAGTGGCCTTACTAATAACGATTATTGAAAATAATAATTTTATAGAATAATAATGATAATAATAATAATAATAATAATAATAGTAGTAGTAGTAGTAGTAGTAGTAGTAGTAGTAGTAGTAGTAGTAGTAGTAGTAGTAGTAGTAGTAATAATAATAATAATAATAATAGTTTTTTATGAAAAGCAATAATAATAATAAACAATAAAATAATAATAATAATAATAATAATAAAAACTAGAATTAATAGTAATAATAGTAATAATAATCATAATAATAATAATAATAATAATAATAATAATAATAATAATAATAATAATAATAATAATAATAATAATAATAATAATAATAATGATAATTAGAATAACAATAATAACGACATATTAACCATAATAATAGTTAGAATTACTAATAATAATAATAATAATAATAATAATAATAATAATAATAATAATAGTAATAATAACAATAATAATAACAATAATAATAATAATAATAATAATAACAACAACAATAACAATAACAAAAATAATAATAACAATATGTGTTTCTCCCTTTTAATTTTTACTATTTTGGGAATTTAAGAAGGTTTTAGTAGCCTTACTAATAACGATTATTAAAAATAATAATTTTATAAAATAATAATAATAATAATAATAATAATAATAATAATAATAATAATAATAATAATAATAATAATAATAATAATAATAATAATAATAATAATAATTTTACACCTTCACTGTGGGCGATTTAGGCGAAATGGGAGATTAGGGTTTATACGGTCTGCTACTGTTGATCTATACGCTTTTTTAATCCATCTTATTTTCCTTAAATCCATTTTATATACATCGTTACTGTAGATCTTTGTCTACACATCCATTAATCCGTTTTATAATTCCGTTATTCATCACCTCCCACCACATATCGTTACTCTTTTAATTTTTTCTCCATTTTCATCTTCTGGGTTTTAGTATGATTTTGTTCCTTATTCATTATGTCTAATCCCAACACTGATTCCACACCTAATCCAGCCTCTCATAGGATGGATTCAGCTCTTAAACCTAAGAAAACAACTAGGACCATGAATCCATTTAATAAATCCACTTTAAGGCATGCTAATTTGGTGAATAGTACTCCTAAGAGCACTTATCCGAAGGTTGATGCTAGGTCGGTATCCAAAGGGAATGGGTCTGCTACTGACATGGAGGATTTGGTTTATGAGGATGGGGCTTTTGAGTCTATGGAGGGTAGTGATGGTTTGGGTGCAGTTGGTATGGGTATGGGTGATGTGGGTAGTGTTGGAGGATCCTCTGAATCAGGTAATACCATTTTTGTTAATGCTAGTGTCTGTGATGATAGTCATAAGAATAATAGTGATGAAATTGTTACTAGTTTGAGTGTTGGTTCTATTCCTGCTAGTGGTGGTGGTTTGAATGTGTCTAGTGTGTCAAATGTGAATGTCGGTTTGGATTCTTCTGTTACTAAGTTAGTTAGTGGTATGGATTGTGGTAATAAGTCTAATGGTAGTACTACATTGCCTGAAATACCAGTACCAGTTAATGAGAATCCCATCTTGAATCCACAATCTAATAATGCTACGCCTAAGAGTCCTACTAAGGTTAGCTTTGGTGAAGAGAGAGTGCCTGGTTTGTTTAAGGTGAATGGTGATGTTAGTAAATTGAAGAAAGGGGAAGTTTCTGTTAGTAATTTTGAAGCCGGTGAGAGTAGCAAAGTTCAAGATAGTGTTATGAGGAAGGTTGGTATTGATGGTCATAGGTCCATTTGCTAATGCTGTGGCGAGAAGCTTTGGTGGGAATGCAAGTGGTAATAATAAGCTTTACTTTGTTCCAACTTCTATTATTGGTGAAGGGCGTGTAGTAGCTAAGATGGATCCGATTTTAGAAGATGGTTGTAAAAGATGGGGTAATACTGTGGTAGGATTCTTTGTCGGTTTTCGTATGAACTACAGAGATCTTGTTTACCATTTGAAAAAAATGTAGCGGTTATATCAGTTGGAGGATGTGGTAATGAATCAAAACGGGATGTGTTTTTTCAACTTTAAGTCTAGGGATGGAATGGAGCTTGTGATTGAGAACGGGCCTTGGTTAGTTGATAACAAGCCTTTGTTTGTGAAAAAATGGGAACCAGGGTTGTGCATGTCCAAACCAGAGGTTAATAAGTGCCTGTATGGGTCAAAATTTATGACATTCCTTTGGAAGCATGGAATGTAGAAGGCATTAGTAGGATAGTTAGTAGCATTGGGGTACCGATAATCATGGATAGGATGACAACTTCCATCTGTGAGAAACCGTATGGCAGAGCATCATTTGCTAGGGTATTAGTAGAAATTGATTCTAATAAGGCGTTAGTTGATAATGTATAATTGTGGTATGAAAGCTTGGGTAAGATTTTAAGGCTTCGGGTTGAGTACACTTGGGTCCCGCCTCGATGTGAGGAGTGTAAGGTGTATGGTCATTATACTAGTGAGTGTGTTAAGAAGGTGAATACGGTTAGTAAAGTCAACAAGGATGGTGAAAATATTAAGGTTGCTGATACGGAGAAGGCCAAGAATGTTGGTATGGTTAACAATGGGGATGGTGATGAGGGATGGCAAACTTCAGTCAATCGTAGGAATAACAGTGGTGCGGGTAATAATGTTCGGCAAGGGCCAGTTGGGGGTTATAATGTGAGAAGAGGCTTTAATAACAATAGGGGTAATTCCAGTAATAGGGGTAATCAAAGTGTGGGTAATGTGGGTGCTAGGGATGCTAATAAGAAGTATGAATCTGTTAATAAGGGAAGTGTGGGCAATATAGATGAGAATGTGGTTGTTAATGAGCAAGATATGTCTGTGAACAAGGGTAAGAATAAGCTTAATGAGGGTGGTTTTACTACCACTGGAAAGAGTACTAGTGGCAAGGCTGATCCTAAGAAGAATACGGCAAATAACAAATCTGGTAATACTAATGGCATGGTGGCTGATAAAGGTAACAAAACTGATAAGGGTACTAAAAGTAGTAATAATGTCAGTGGTAAAGATGGGTTAGGGGCTAAGAGTATTGCAACTAGTAATCGGTTTGATCTATTAAAGGATGATAATGCAAATGAAGAACCTGATCTGTGGAAGGAGGTGAAAGAGTTAGTGGCTGCTGCTTGTAATACGGGTGTTCAGATTAGTGATGATGTTACTAAAGGGTGGAATGAGGATATGATTAAGTATTATAGGGTGAAGTGGAAAAACAGAGCTAAGAACAGTGGCTATGTTAAGCAACAATTGGAAACTGAGATGAAAAGTTTGGTATCTCAAATTGTCCAGATTAATAGAAATCTTCATAAGAACTCCAAATTAAAATGCAGAGAAGAAATTGAAGAATTCTGTTTTGACTACTCAGGATGCTAGTGACGGTTTTTTGAGCAAGTTTTATGATGAAGCATATAGAGCAGAGTTGGCTAAAGTTGAGGAATTGCAAAAAGAGAAAAACCTCATTGAGGTTGAATTGTTTCTGCTCTCTAATCAGCCTTTGGATAACAATCGTAAAGATATTTGGACCGATGATATGATGGAGTATTATTTGTGTAGGTATGAACAGATTAATAGTGACCGTATTAATGGTCATGTTACTGATATAGTAGAGTCATGTAATGAAGTTGAGGAGGAGACTAGTGATTCTGCTCAATTTATGGCTCAAAATGAAATTTCAAATGTTATTGATAACTCGATGGTGCAAACCAGTGGTGCTTTGGCATCACACACTTCGACTATTCAATGATAGTTAAAATTGGTGCCTGGAATATTCGGGGTTTATCTAAAACCAAGAGACAAGATGAGGTGAAGGCGTTAATTAGAGAGGAAGGTTTGGGTATGTGTGCTGTGGTTGAAACCCGTCTCAGAAAGAAATTTGTCAAGCCAGTTGGTGATAGTGTTTTTAGGAACTGGTCTTGGGTGTCTAATGTGGTAGATTGTAGAAGTGCTTGTAGAATCATGGTGGGGTGGGATAGCAATGTGATTGGTGCTAATCTGATTTCCTGTTTTGATCAGGCTATGCACTTTGAAGTCAATTTTATTCATGACCACAGGAAACAATTCATTACTTTTGTTTATGCTAAAAATTTTGAAGGAGAAAGGAAAGCTTTATGGGCGAATTTAGTTAAACATAGCAGGATAGTTAATGGTGAGCCGTGGGCCATTTTGGGTGATTTTAACATTGCTTTGAACATTGATGATTGCTCGGATATTTCTGCTGTTAAAGACAAGCATGTTGAAGACTTCAGAAATGTTCTCGAGCAGTTGGATTTAGAAGATATCACTAGCAAAGGTATGTTCTACACTTGGATTCAAAAACGCCATGACCCTAATTCTGGTATTCTTAAGAAATTAGATAGAGTCTTGGGCAACTGCAAGTTTTTATCGTTGTATGATTGCTGTTTTGCTAAATTCCTCCCTTTTGTGACTTCGGATCATTGCCCGGCTATTCTAGTGTACCCTTCTGTTAAAGCTTCTAAGCCTAGATCTTTTCGGTTTGCCAATTTTCTTGCTAATAAGGAGTCATTCATTCCTACTGTTAGAGACAATTGGGGCATTGATGTTCAGGGATTTCGTATGTTTATTCTAGCTAAAAGACTCAAAAATATGAAAAGACATTTAAGGAACATGAATAGATTGAATGGAAATGTGTTCAATAAGGTGAAAGTGTTGAAAGTTGAGCTTAAAAGAATCCAACAAGATCTTGACTATGATCCTAATAATAGCAGTCTTAGGGAAGAGGAGTCCTTTTATCGTAAAGCTTACAAACAGGCGGTGATGGATGAGGAATATCTCCTTAGACAAAAAACTAAAGTTCAGTGGTTAAAAGATGGTGATCAAAATACTTCTTATTTTCATAATGTGCTCAAGAATAAGATTAGTAGAAGTAGGATTCAAGTGGTGTATGATGAGCAGGGTAACAAGTTCTGTGGTGATGAGGTTCCCGGATGTTTTGTGAGCCATTTTCATAATTTTTTGGGAACTGAGGATGAAGTTATTTCTATTGATAACTGTGAGGAACTTTCCACTAAAAAACTTGATCCTATGGTGGCTGACAATATGGTTAGAAATGTTACGGATACTGAAATCAAGGAAGCAATGTTTAGCATCGATGAAGATAAAAGTGCTGGTCCGGATGGGTTTACTTCTAAGTTTTTCAAAACTGCTTGGAGTATAGTGGGTGGGGATGTGTGTGCTACGGTTAGGGAGTTTTTCTGTTCTGGTAAATTACTTGGTGAATTTAATGCTAACCTAATTTCTCTAATTCCTAAGATTCAGGTTCCTCTGAAAGTATCAGATTATAGGCCCATTGCTTGTGGGAATGTTATTTATAAGTGTATCAGCAAAGTTCTATCTAACAGACTCAAGGAAGGTTTATGCAACCTGATTGATAGCAACCAAAGCGCGTTTATACCGGGAAGGCAGATAAGTGATAACATTCTCCTCGCTCAAGAGTTCATGAAGGGTTACAGTTGGAATGGTAACATTAGAAAGTGTGCTTTCAAGGTTGATATTCAGAAGGCATACGACACGGTTAATTGGGATTTTTTGAAGAATATTCTTATTCAGTTTGGCTTTCACTACATTATGGTCCACTGGACAATGGTATGTCTCACTTCTGCTTCATTTTCTATTTGTATTAATGGGGAACTTCATGGTTTTTTTAAAAGTAAAAGGGGGTTGAGGCAGGGGGACCCGATTTCACCATATCTTTTTACTATTGTTATGGAAGTGTTTAATATGATGGTAAAAAGACAAATTAGGAGAGATAGTAGATTCTGTTATCATTGGGGTTGTAAGAAGTTATCTTTGACACATTTGTGTTTTGCGGATGATTTATTACTTCTTTGCCATGGTGATGAAATTTCTGCTTCTATTTTGAGAAGGGCGTTAGATGAGTTTACTATGTCTTCGGGCTTATATCCTAGTCTTTCTAAGAGTGCTGCCTTTTTTGTTAATGTTCCGGAAGATATTAAATCTAGGATTCTCCTTGCTATGTCGTTTAGTGTAGGTGAGCTTCCTATGAAATACTTAGGTATCCCATTGACTGGTAAGAGAATCTGTAACAGTGATTGTAGGGTGTTAATTGATAAGGTTAAGAGTAGGATTCAGGACTGGAAGAATAAGACCTTGTCGTTTGTGGGAAGACTTCAACTTATAGCTTCTGTTCTTGCCTCGTTACATATATATTGGGCTTCAAATTTCATACTCCCTGCCTATGTTTGTGATAGTATTGATAAAGTGCTTAAAATTTTTTGTGGACGGGTGGAGGTGATGGGAGAGGTATTACTAGTGTAGCGTGGACTGACATTTGCAAGCCCAAAAACCAAGGTGGTCTTGGCTTAAAGCCCCTTAGGATCATGAATGAGGCGTTAATGACCAAACACCTTTGGAATGTTATCTGCAAAAAAGACTCGTTATGGGTTAAATGGGTTCACACTTATAGAGTCAAGGGTAGAAATATTTGGAATGGTGTTAGTTCTGTGAATGGTTCATGGAATTGGAATCAGATTATTGGCCTTAGGGATAAAATTCGGGATTTTATTGTTTATAAGTTGGGTGATGGTAAGGATTGTTCTGTATGGTTTGATAAATGGCACACGAACGGGCCACTTTGCAAACACATTACACTTAATTTCCTTACTAGTCATGGTTTAGATATTAACGATAAAGTGGCTGATTGGATTGGTGAGAATGGTTGGAAATGGCCTGTGGAGTGGATTGATAGGTTTGGAGAGGTTTTGAATGCCCCGGTTCCTATTTTGATCAACGACTGTAAAGACAAGCCTTTATGGGTGAATAAGAAGAATAAGGAATTGAATTTTAGCGTTAAGGAAGCCTGGAAAGTTTTGAGAATGGACTGTCCTAAGGTGTTATGGTATAAACATGTTTGGTATTCACAATGTATACCTCAGCATGCGTTTGTGCTTTGGATGGCTATGAGGGGTAGACTAAAGACCACGGATAGAATCTCTAAGTGGCTTTTAGGTTGCGTTTAGTTGGAGAAAAGTTTCCTCAGTTTTCATTTTTCAGTTTTCTGGAGAATAGGAGAGCTATTCATTCTCTAGAAAACACTTGAAAACGTGTTCAAATAATATTGAGGTTTTCCAATTTTGAAAAACACAAAACATGTTCAAATCCTGTTGTTTTCCATCAATTTCCCAATTAATCAAGTATATATCATACAAACAAATGAAAAGCATAAAAACATTTCAAAACAACCAACGATTTAAAACTATGGATGCAACTTTTATACATTTACAAGAGAGCAAAAGCCAACATACATATTAATTACACTATTTCACCATAATCTATGAATAACAAACATCACCAAAATAGCGTTTCACAACAGTAAGCATAACATCTAACAACAACATTAACAGCCATAAACATCAACTTTCTACACAAAAACAACATCCAAACATCAACTTTCTGAACAAAACTAGAATCCAAACAGCACATTTCAGCAACTTTCTGCACAAAAACGGCATCCAAACAGCACAAAAACAGCATCCAAACTGTACCTTTCAGCAACTTTCTGCACAAAAATAGCATCCAAACAGCACCTTTCAGCAACTTTCTGCACAAAAACAGCAACTTTCAGCACAAAAACAGCATCCAAACAGCCCGTTCAGCACAAAAACAACATCCAAACAGCATATTTAAGCAAATTTCAGCACCAAAACAGTTTCAAAATAGCTAAAAAACATTGACTTCAAAACACATGTGATAAAGCTTACTTCATTGTAACACTTTAAGATCGCGCACGAGCCCGACGACAACTCATATGGTGATCCCACAAGCTATTAGCAATAGAATCTCTAACTTGATTCATTTCATCATTATCTGTCATGTTTATAGGGATTCCTTCTTCAACTAAATCCACATTGTTTTCACTCTCAACTTCAAGATAATCTTCACCATACATAGTAAACAACTTGTCGGCCCTATCTTCCATCCTTATGTAATTATGCAACGCACAACATGCATGTGGAATCAACATTTGGCGCCTCAACGGGTAGTTTGGTATATCTTTTAAAATATGAAATCTTGCTTTAAGTACACCAAATGCACGCTCTATGACATTTCTCACTGATGAGTGTATAAAGTTGAACATTTCTTTTTTTCCTCTTACTCCTTGAACACGTTGCCAATCAGAACGATGATACCGCTCACCACGATATGGAGCTAAAAATCCTTTTAGATTTGGATACCCACTATCGACAACATAGAAATAATCTACACCGATACATTTGGAAAAGTTATTTAACAAGATAACATATGATATAAAACAACAATTTAACGTATGAGAAATCATACCGCCACTAGGTATTGGAAATTTGTTTTCAGGTCTAACTATAGCATCATAGAATACGCGTGAGTCATTCGCCGTTCCCTCCCAACCAGTGTAGACAAACGTGAACATCATATCATGAGAACATACAGCCATGACATTTTGAGTAACTAATACAGCTTTTCTACCTCGAAATGACTTTTGCTTTGCAGCAGGTGCCCAGGCTGCTACATGTGTACCATCAATAGCACCAATACAGTTCTACAAGTAAAAGAATGAATTGTTTAAGTACGAAACAAAAGAAACATGAATAATTAAAGAGTCTTTAGTTCTTATAATTACCTTGAAGAACGGATACCATCTCGAATCTGCTTGAATTTCAGGTTGAACTTCTCCCCTGTAAACTGGCTTAACAACTCTAACTGCAAAGGCCTTTAATGCCCTCAACACCATCTTAAACCAAGAATGAACGGTCCCAGTAGAATGTTGAAATCGATCAGATACCATTCTTTGTCTCGTTCCATGACAGAGAATACGCAAACTCATCGCCAAACCTTCTTCTACACTAACATCCCTAGAATCTTGCAATAGACTTAACATCTTTAGTTTATCACATAAATTTAAAAACACATGTGGCTTCATCCTAAATGACTCGTAACATTGTATCGGATTCCCACATATTATTTCTCGTATGTATTCTTTTCCACTGAGCAAAGATGTTCTGCACGGAGTTCGGTCAACGAAAGCCTTTGTGTACTTTTTTAATATTATCAACATCATCATCATATCATCATCATCATCTCCATCCGAGCTTGAGCTGCTTGAAATTGACATGATACTCAATTTTCTGCAAAATAAATTGAAGTAGACAAATAGAATGACAAATAAAGGAACTGAAGCTGAAAAATAAAGTGAAATAGACAAACAAAATGACAAATACAACAACATCAGGTTTTATACATTAGGTTTCATACATTAGATTTCATACATTAGGTTTCAACCATCAGGTTTCATACAATAGACAAAATACAACCATCAGGTTTTATACATTAGCCAAAATAGAGTGACAACTAGAACTAAAGTAGACCTAAAGCATTAGGTTTCATACATCAGGTTTGTAACCAACTATAAATAAACTACTCATTTAAACTATCAAGCCAATCACTCCTCCTTTCTTCGGTCATTAGTAAAAACATTTTTCTCCAGTTAGCATCAACAAAACGGTCTAGTGCTTTGAGGTAACAGGTCTTGCTAACTCCAGGTGTAGCATTCAGAACACTCATGCATGAATCAATGGAGAATTCATCTGTCATAATACTTGTAGCTTCACTAGAGTGTGCCTTAATTCTCTCGGCTTTGGCTAAGTAAATTTCCTTCCTAGCAACCATTGCTTCTGACCACACATCTACAAAGGCATCAAGTTTGTCATTTCCAGAAATCTTTTTCTTTCTTCTCATTCCAGGTAGAGCTTCCATTTCTCCCTCTCCTTCACACTTGCGCTTTTTACTACCACCCGGAACCTCCCCACCCTTACCGACCTCAAGTCCAAGAAACTGTGCCTCAAGTTTCTGTTCTTGATCCGAAGTTTGGGGACCCGTAGTTGAAGGATTGTGAAAAGTACCAGAAGCCCCTGATTTACTAAAGACTAAAGTCAATAATGGATACAACTTGCAACCCTTTTTCTTAAATGTTTTGAAAATTTTGTCTCGCTGCAATATCACAAATTAATAAGATGTGAATCAATATATTAACTTAAAGTCCACAAAGTGTCATAAATCCTAAAAAAAGAAAAAGACATGTACCAATGAATACTCGTCCCATAATTCATCATTAGCATAAACAACACCTGATGTCGCATCCCAAGTAACACCAGTCCTAGTAATTAGTTCAGTGAATTTGGTATATGTTGTTCTTAGTCGATGGTATTTTCCCTTCACCTTTTCTGGACCATATCTTACTGCAAACTTCAGGAAAATTTGTTCACTCATATCCGTCCAATCACTTACTTTGAACACGGGTGAACTATTGGGATCTCTCTTAACCCTCTCTGATAAGATCTCTAAAAGATACTTCTCACGCTCTTCTGGCCAGTCCATAGCATCCCCATGATTTACATTGTTTCCACCCATCTATAAATAACCCACATTCAGATTTGATATAAAGATGATCTAAATAATCTACTAAAAAATGATATGTGTAAATTACACTAGTGTTATTGATAGAAAATGTCATATATATTACTTTCACCGGGAAGGTATCACTACTATCAGTGATAGAGATCACCGAAGTTGTAGAAGGTGGGCTACAACTTCGGGTCATCTGACAGCCCAAGATAGCCACTATAAAGGGTATAGGACAATGCCTGAGACACATTACAAACACCATAAATAAACAAAGATATGTCATTGTTAAGTAATATGTAGTCCGTATATAACCAGCTAATAATGTAAAACACAAAACACATATACTAACAAATACATGTCACAGTATATCCATACCACTTTAAGCATACGAAATCCATCACATTAAGCATACAAAATTGGTTTTTTGTTTTATAGAGAGTGATCATGTACCTGAGATCGATGAATTTAATGTTCAAAGTGATAGCTTAAAGTTGAGATCAAGATTGAGAAGCCTTGAAACAGTAGGATGGAGGCTGGAGTTTGGTGGCTGCAATTAGGGTTGAGTGTGGATTATGTTAAAATGAATAAATTTAGAAAAGTTGTGNTACGGGCCAAAAAAATAATTTTCCTACAATGCTAATGATAAAAGAAAATTATGGAAAAAAGAAAATTAAAAATTTAATTAAAATTCTATTTAATATGATTTAATTACTAATAAACACTAATTAATTCAAAATAAATACTAAAACTATCTAAATAAATCTAGGATTTTTCTGATAATTAAATTAAGCTAAAACAAATTTAATAAAAATAAAACATTTGAAAAAGAAGTTGCAATAAGCTGAAATAAGTAGAATATAATCTAATAAGCAAAACTAAACTAAAACCTATATAAGAGAATTAAATGGTACACAACTAACACAAAAGACCCAAGGGCGATTTTGGTTGAGTGTGGTGTGGTTGTGTGTTTAATCCGAGAGGTCTGGGGTTCGAATCCCACCCCAGACTTTTTGCAACTTATATTTTTTTTTACTTTTTTCTTTTTGTAAACCCACTTTAACAACAAGTCTACACAACTTTTGTGAAGAAAAAGTTTTCAAAAAGCTTTGGAACAGCTTATGCAAGCTTAAAAAAAACAACAGATGCTTTTTAATACCAAAAGAAATTTAGAAAAGAGAAGCAGCTAGCAATTTAGTCACAACACCAAAGTAAACACTAATCTAATCAAACTCAAACAATCACAGGCAATCAACACAAGCTCACAACATCAATCATTAAGCTAGGGTCAAATAACAGCTAAGAATTAAATAACCTTGGCTGCTACAACAGAAATGGGTGAAAAAGGGGCAAGTTGGGGACCAAACATAAGCAATCAAACTAGCAATCAAATGCAAACAATTGGCATATCTAACAAGTCAGTACTAATAGCTTTTCGGAACAACAATTATCCAGGAAAATGGTTAAGAATTGAGCAAAGAGTGGTCAAATGAAAAATGGGTTAGCATAGAGTATGCTGGGTGCAGGACACTCAACTACTCAACTGGGTCACTTTAGGGGCAACTTTACCCAAGCAAATGATTTCCCAATCCCAATTTTCTTTTTGATCTTGATAAACAAGCAACCCAAGATTACAAAACAACAATTTTCTTTTAATTCCAATGAGCAATGAAAGCTAGAACTGTCCTGGATTTTTGCTCCATTTTACTGAACTTGAAACTTTTGACTTTTGCTAATTTGATGAATGTTGACTAAAACAAATTTCAAAATGTTCAAATTGATTCTTGTTATAATAAAAAGCTAATATGAGAGTAAAATAAGCTATGCTACCTACTTTTGCAACCAAATATGTGATTAATGATTCCTAAATTCCCAACAGTGAAGGTAAAATGGATTGAAAGTGGATTTTGACTATTTCATGAATAAACGCTGGAATTAATGACTTACTTGACCTCAATTAACCTAAGGATACATGTCACCACCAACTTCACCCATAGAAACAAGCTAGAACACTGTTTCAACAGCAAATCCAAACACCCCTATTGCAATCTGTTATGAAGGGTTTTCACAGCAAGTAGCAGATTTTGATTTGGAAGTTGAAGATTTAGTACCAAATAAGTTGAAAGATGACAAAACAAGCAAAAGAGATCCAAGAATAAGCTATGCAAACAGAATAAGTATAACTTAAGCTATTCTAACAGTGAACTAATAAACTTGCACAAATGAGTACCAAATTCTACAATAAGCTATGCAAACTAACAACAAGCATAACAAGCAAAAAACTAACACAGAACAAGCATGAATAAGCAGTTGCAAAGTGGAGTTGCAAAGAAAAAAAAAACAATAGAAAATGCCTTACAAAGGGTCCAAGCTCAGAACCATGGTAACCAAGAACTTAAAACACAATCCTATGCTCCCATGAGCTCTAAACCATGCCATCAATCATTCATCTTGCTGCAACTCTTTTCTTTCTTCTGCTTCAACTAGTTCCATCAAATTTTTTATTTTCTTTTGATTTTCCTTATAATAATTTTATTTTTTTTTATTTTTTTTCTTTGTGAGTTTTCTGAGTTGTAGACTTTCAAAGAGTTTCAGGGGGCTTAAATAAGAGATTGAGACTAATTGCAATGTAACTCAAAGAACTAAGTAACACTTTAAAAATTGAAAATTTAAACTGAAAATCGAATTAACTTGCAAACTGAATAATACTTAATTTTATTTAAAGAAAATATACAATACAACAACCAAGTAAACATAAAACAGGAAATTACAAGGAAAAGGATGCCTCCTAAGGGCTTCACACAGCTCCTATTTATAACTAAGCTAAGAGGTCAGCGGCTAGCGAAATGACTCGCTTGTGCTTCGCTCTCTGGAATTAGGTTTTGCAGAAGCTTCTCTTGAACCTTTGCGAACATGATCCCAACCCATCTGGATTTAGATTAAATTCATCCCAGCCTTCCAAACTCAATTTTTGGCGCCCAAAAAACGTTTTATGTGAATTCTGGATTGCCAGGCAGTGGATTGGGTGTTAGGTAGGATTTTGGGAAGGTAGTGGGATGGGGAGCTGTGTTGGTGGAGCATTTTAAGGTAAGATGGAGTAGGTCGGTGGAGATGTCGCGGGTGGAAGTGTTTTATCCAGAGGTGAAAGGCAAGGGGGGTGGGGAAGAAGGTTCTTTTTGACCCCTGTTCATAAAAAACGCTGGGTACGTTGGGTTGTCTTAAATGTTGGGTTGAGTTATGTGATGGCTCGGTGGGGTAAAATGGGTTTGGGTTATTGGGGTTATATAAAAGGTCGTGTTGGGTTGTGATAAATACAAAGGGGTTCCAATTTAGTTTATATAAGTTAAACTGAGGGACCCATTCATGTTAGCAGACTCTGAAATTTAAGGGACCCAATCTGGCAATTTTCAAATCCACTTACAA
>LBNU01037998.1:117091-144538 GCA_014162995.1 Artemisia annua | reverse complement strand
ACTAATTATTTATAATTAGTTACGGTTAATTCGATATATAATTAATTATAATCTTACAAGCAAAACTTCCACCAATTCACCACTTGAGCCAAAGTTTTATGTTTTTCAAAAACCCAATAATCTCTTATTTTTATATAAGCCGAATTATATATATACACATATAAGTGTATATATCGTCTTAAATTCGCGTAATTAGTGTAAATCATATTTGTACCACCAAATTAGTACCACAAGCAACAAGTTTTACCACACAAGCAAGAAATATTCATATTAACTCATAGCATTTAATGTTGGTCGAATTACATGCATGCAAACCCATTCTATATATATTTTTCATCTTGACAAAATATATACATTTAGCACTTGGTAACACTATTAAACATCAAGAGAACATGAAATGAACAAGATTAGAAAAGTTTTGATGAAACCTTACAATGGGTGTGTTTTAACGTGGCTAGGAGGAACAAGGAAGACCCAAATCACTTCCAATTTTACCCAAATCACCTTATGTATACCCAAACTCTTGTAATCACAACCCAAATAATCTTGAACCTTCAAAAATTATGTAAGAATGTGTGTGTTTGTGTGTTGGTTCGGCCAAGAAAGAAGAAAAGAGTGAGATGAAAACTTTTAGATCAAAATTGCTAGTTAAATAATGTTGTTGGGTAATAGATTTGGGTAATAAGGTGTTCTTTGGTTAAAATGGTTTACCTTGGATTTTAGACTTAACCACATGTGTTTAAAATTATAGTGGAGGATGACTAGATGGTGATGAGGCCGGCTAGGGGATCCAAGGAAGAGGAAGTATGTAAAATTTTACCCCTCGTTGGTATAGGTGATGTGAGAATATAAAATACATATAAATCAAATAAACGCAGCGGAACAACATCACCCCCACGGATCTCATATAGCCATATGATCAATAAAAAATAACCACAAGATAGTTATACCTTTGTAGCGTGCACCGGGAGTCACCACCAATACTACACCCACGAATTGAATGAGAAAACCCAAGTGATCAATAAGGTTGATCACCTCTATGTGTGAAACATACTACACCTCCTTGTATACCCCTTTGATGCTAGTCAATAACCACGTAACCTATCTATTGCCTTTGAATGATCAAGAATCAAAGCAAGAGATCAAGAAAAAACAAACCCTAGGAGGGAGTTGTTTTTTTGAGCCGTGAGTTAGAGGGAGAGAGGGAGGAGAGAATTATGGAATTAGTTGATTTGATTAGGAGATAATTAGGAGAATATATCTCACAAATCCTTGACCAAAAAATCAAACCAAACCCCACCTTTTCCACTCCATATGGCCGGCCACTCTATGGGCCCAAATGGGCTTCCCATTTGTTTTTCTAGTCCAATGGATTTAGTACATTACTTAGTCATTAGAAGCCCAATAGTGATCCCGAGTTACGTAAGGCTATTTATATATCGTAAGTACAATAAACACGACATATAAGAAGTACCTAAGTGTATATGTGTGTGACCCCATAGGCTCACATATGTCTAGCCATATAATTAGTTATTATGATACGAGCATACTCCAACAATAAATAGATCTGTTGAGGGTGACTCCTCCGTTCGGTTGGCCGTACGGTGGTCAAGGCGAACGTATACCATGACGACCTTTCGCCGAGTGACTGGGGATTATCAATCGCGGGCACTTATATTATATTTAATGCCTTTGGCATTCTCTGTCTAGTTCGGTGGTTGAGCTTAGTGTTGCATACGGGTTTAGTGTGTACTTGCTGATTATTGCTACGGTCCATATGTGCTATTTAATTTAAACCTATAGACTCACCAGCGTTAGCTGACTTTTAGCATGTTTTTCAGGTGCTTAAAGTATGATTATGTTGATAGCAGTGCATGGCAAGGTCATAAGAATCTTAAGTGTTTTTACACAAGCGTGACTCTGAAAACTATGGGAAAGTCATGTAACTGAGCCTTAATTTATAAAACTTGAATTTATGTATTACATTTGACTTAACAATTATGTAATATAATTTAACGGATTTCTACTCCGTTCTCTTTATCTTGTGTTGTGATTTCCTATTTCGTAGCACCCCAAATGCTTGTATGCTTCCGCGATGTCTATTTTTGGGGGTGTTACAGGCTAGCGGATTTTTGGCGGGAAAACGGCATGTAAAACGACGTCGCCGTCAGGAGTTTTAATATAAACTTATAATATGTATTTTGTTGTAAAGCTCAAAATCGAAAAGCTGAATTTACACTATGTGACGTATATGAAGTCGATTTAGAAAATCACGTAGTAGTTTGTTATTATAGATACTTAAGTTTGGTTGTTGAGTCGGTGGGTGCGTTGGTATGTTTGTCTTGAGACATATGTAATCCCTTTGTGTATTAGAGTGTTTATTGTATATAAAATCCGCCCGGTGCAAACCTTTGGCAAGAAAAAGGAAATGGACGACTCTATGTTTTGTACGGACCAAACAAAATTACAAAATAAATTACATCTTAACGAAAAGGCAACATGTAGATGGCATAAATCAAACAAGAAAGACCAACCATGCTGGAAACAATGATTATTCATACGCCTTAAAACAAGTTTATTAAGTTTGTAAAAAGAGATGATATGTTATTATTAGTAGTAGTTACATAACATGTGAAAATGGGTTAAATGTAAATGGAGTGGACTAGGACTAGTAGTAGAAAGAAAGAATAGACAATGGGCTTAGCTTGGTGATAAAAAGCCCAGTAGGGCAAAGTCAAAGAGACCAGGATATAGATAGATATATAAGAAGAGAAAACACATAGCCGTCAAACATAACACATACTACTACATCTCTCTATCTCTTGTTGTTCAAAGTCAAAAGCCATTTCAGAGAATGATTTCGTTTGTATGTGTATTTCGACTTGTTTTTCTGGTGTTGATGGAACCACTAGTGACGGGTTGATTTGTATCGAGATACAAACATGAAAAAAAAAAAAAAAAAAAAAAACACATAGCAAGTAAGTCACTACTAGTTGGTTGTACTTTGATTTATTTATTTTTGGTTTATTTGGTCACATATACGTAGCTTTCATTTTTTCAGTTATGTACAAGTATATTATGATTAAACAAACATAAGTAAGTATATTATTTCATTTAGCCTTTTTACAAATTCAATATATTGAAAAGAGTATATAGTATATTTTATTTTTATTTTCAGAAAAGAAATGGTACAAGTAAAAAAAATAGGGAGTACAGTATTTTTTATAAAATTTCTTAACCCAAACACCCCTATATCAAAAAAATAAATAAAATTATTTAATTGTTCCCGCTTGTATTTCTCTCTCTCTTCAAATACTCAAAACTCACCCCCATTTCTTTCACACACACTCATTTCACACACACACACACACTCACTCATTTCATCGAACAATGAAGAAGAATGTACGGACTCTCTTTCAATACTTTTTACGTTTTAAAATTTAATTAAAATTTAATTAAAGATTAATTAGTTGTGTTTTGTTGTTGTTAAATTTATATTGCTTAACACTAGTAATCAGTCATGATTATTGTGATTAAAATTAATCCGCGAGTGCTGATGCGTTTATTTATTTGTGCTTAAAATTAATCCGCGAGTGCTGATGAGTTTTGTGCTTAAAACTAATCAGTCATTTTATGCTTTAATTTATTGCTTGTTTTGTCAAGTGATGACGTCATCATTTGTTAATCTAGGGCTTGTTTTGTGATTAAAATTAATCCGCGAGTGCTGATGTGTTAATTTAGGGATTGTTTTGAGTTTTCTGCTTAACACTACTAATCAGTCATGCTTATTTTGTGATAATAAAATTAATCCGCGAGTGCTGATGCGTTAATTTATTTGCTTGTTTTGTGCTTAAAATTAATCCGCGAGTGATAGATGATGCGTTAATCTAGTGCTTGTTTTGTGGTTTGCCCCTTTTTCGGCTTGCTTGTTTCATGCTTTGTTGTAAAATTTAAATTGCGGTGATGTCACTTATCTAGTGTTTGTTAAGTTAGTTTCATTGTGCCGTAGATATAATGATTTTTAGATCTCCTAGATTTTAGTTTGAAGAACTGATTGATTACATTACGAGATTAAGTTGACAGAAGATAATTGTTGTTATGTTTGATATATATACTGCTAGATATGTTAGGTTTTTTAATTCATAACTGTGCTGAGATTTTTAGTATTTAGTTTTGATACTTATAGCTCTCGTATGCTGTGCTTACATGTTTCGTAAATTAGATTTAATGTGGTGTTAGCCAATGTGATTTTGAAACTTGGCTAGATGTCAAAAAAGTTATAATTAATTAGGCTTGTTAGATTTAGATAAGTTAGGCTATAAACTATGAAGAAATTTCTTCTTAATATTGATTGTGTTTTAGTTTCAGTAAGCTTTTGATGAAATGTAGTATTAAGTTTGGTCTTAATTTTGCAGAATAAGAAGGATTCTTCCGCAGTTGTTACTGTTAACAACTTGCCTTTCAGTGCAAAAGAGGAGGACCTGTACGTCAAGCATTGTTTCTTTGCATTTCAGTACTATTATTTTATGTCCTCTTCTTACATTTTTCTTACGTTTCAACAACTTGCAGCTCTGATCTGTTCGAGGAATGTGGCGAGTTTACCGTCGACTTTGATGTCACTAAAGACGGCTTGTTCAAGGGTTCTGCCAAACTCAACTTTGAAACTAGCAAACAAGCTCGCAAGGTTGATACCTGACTTTGAACTAGCTTTTAATAATTCTTCTTATTTCTTTTTCTCAGATTTTGTAATTTTGTTATGCAGGCATTGGAACTAGATGGTGTTGAGTTCTTTGACCGAGAAATATCGGTGGAGATGTCTGCTAGTGGCGCTGCTGGAACTAAGGACGCTGCTGAACCTTTGTCCGTGTGTGTTAAAGGACTGCCTGCTGATATAAAACATGAGGAAGTATGTGTATTTTTGTTGGTATTTGTGTATTCAGTTTTTGTTTAGATAATAATTGTATTGTTCTTTATATTGCAGCTTGATAAACTTTTCAAGCATTGCGGTCGTAAAATCAGGGTTAAGGTCCCAAGGGAAGCTGGCAAAAGCCACGGGTATGCACATCTGCTAATCTAATCTTTTTTGTTAATGTATGATACATGGATTATCTTTCTGTGATGATAATGTGCTTTATTTTTCAGTTTGGCTTTTATTGAGTTTGAGTCTCAAGATTCTCTGAGGAAGGCTTTGAAGGTTAATGGAGCTACTCTGCGCGAATCACTAAAAATAACTGTTGAGTTGGGGGATCCAAGTAAGCGAAGCATTGGAGGCAGCAGAAGGGAGGGTCGTCGTGCCCGAGGACGTCGTTTCTAGGTACAAACTCGTTTCAGTTTCACCTTTTTACTTGTTTTTCCATAGAAATGTATCAAACTGTGTTCTTTTTTTTTTTTTTTTTATTTTTTTGAGTGCTCATATGAATGACTTGTGTCTCTGTGAATCAATCTAGGAATGATAAACCTGCTAACATTACTTTTGTTTTCATAATTTTATTAGTATGTGTGATCGAAAGCTTTTTTGTCCTCCATTCCGCATAACAGATTGTGGCTGTGGGTTTACGTTTTTGCAACGTTTCACCGGGATGTTGGATGTTTAACCATACATCTGGTCCTGTTTTTTGCTAGAAATGAAATAGGGGATCTTCTTTCCCAAATCAGTAATATGGTTGTTCTGATGTTCTGGTTAGATCAGGGCCTTTTAGGACTTTTTTTTGTTAGAAATGCTTGTGTTTCTATGCTGACCTTTGAACTATATTTGTTCTTAAAATGTTAATAAACAAACAAATGTTCTCATTCTTTTCAACGGTGTGTTATGGTTTCTGGATTTATAAACTTCAATTCATAAGTTTGAGCTTTAGGTATTGACTACCCAGACTTGCATATCATAACGGTCACATCCATATCATCACAAATCACAAGTCCTCTCGATATAGAGAAGCAATGTATATCCTAAACAAAAACAGTGTGCAGGGGAACAAAATGCATACTGCACAAGTAATATGCTGCCAGTTTTACATGGAATAATTGGAGAGTTGCATCTTGACTGTAGTTTATTTTGTGGTATGATTGCTGGTACTTATAGAGGCGCTCTTGCAAATCAAAACACACAAAAGCATATGTAGTTTTTATGTGTGCTCAATTTTGAGTTTATGTTTGTATGTTTGGGCATGGCTGTTCATATTGTAACACTGGAAAAAGTGTACATTTCATACTGGATCAACCGATCAAATGCATGCCAGATTTATTTCCAATCCTTTACTACCTTCATATGTACATCTTTATATTTTTGTTCCTTTTAAGCTTTATGGCTCTCTAATTTCCTAGTATTTTTTCTGCTTTTCTTGCAGATTTATGCGTCGGAAGCTGCTGTTATAGATCAGCAAGAAAGAATTTCATCAACTTAGAAGGAATCATCAGTGCAGTTTACATGAATCCCAACATGTCTTTTACTATGTTGAACAAATATTTGCAGTGGCCTCTTAAATAAAAACCACAAACTATATTACTGAATGCAACACTGCTAGTGCGTTCTGCATATAAAATTTGAACAACTTGAACTCATGTTTTAAGACTTGCTTGTCTTGATATCAAGAAATCATGTACAAAAATCAAAAGTAGATAAAAGAAGGTTTCATCTTGTTGAACGCTGTAGCTTCATGTTACAAGTGTAATTTCTAGTGAGGTTTACGATCATTTCCTCTTCTTGGGCTTCAACAATTTAATCCCCAATGATGTCATATACATTGAGTTTGACACTTGTTGGTTGAGTGACTTGGTTATTCATCCAGATTGAAGCACCTTCAGTAGCTACAAGTAAAACAGTCGAGAACCCTTTGAGCTTGTGGCATGAGACCCATATTGTCATGCCATCACCAATTGGTACCTGGCAAACAAAATTCCAAGCAAAGCATTGATGCTTGGTCCAAATAATCTATGGACCATTCTTTATGTTGTAGGCTACGGAAAGAGGCTAATACAGAAAAACCACTCTATTTTCTTGTTAACTATCTTGCTGTTGGGACTGGGAAACAGGCAAACTGGATAGTGCTTCTGTCATCTCAAACACAATGCAACATGTTCTGTTCTTTTTTGGGACAAAAAAGTAAGATTTTGATTTTTGAAATGCAGTCATCACCTATATATGTCAACACTAGCAAACTTGTCAATGATGTTTTATTAATGTATACTTATTCAGAGTTTTGTAAATAAAATCAAATTTTATTGAATTGGTGATTTTGTTAAAATGAGAAGAGTGGATGTAAAATTTAAAAATTTAAGTCTTATTTAAAAAATATAGTAACCCCTCCAATAACGATGTATTTTAATATAATTGTTTATAAAAAAATTCACTAAACTTATAAACGTGCTAACTATTTACACTATAACAACCTACTATGATCAATATGACCACCATTCTTATCTCATAAAAACTGAG
Organism: Artemisia annua; assembly: GCA_014162995.1. Taxonomy (NCBI): domain Eukaryota; kingdom Viridiplantae; phylum Streptophyta; class Magnoliopsida; order Asterales; family Asteraceae; genus Artemisia; species Artemisia annua. The sequence continues at coordinate 137,106 of LBNU01037998.1, read as the reverse complement.
TGAAAGGGCAATAACCATATGTATTCAATCAAAGTTCCCGTGCTGTTCAAGAAGAGAAGCATGTAGCTCTAGTACCCACACTGCCGTTTGCTTCCCTGAAAGAAAAAATCAACTTGTTAGGCCGCTTTTATTTATCACGAAACGTAAACATCAAAAGTATGCTATGCCTTACAAAACAAAAATTTTAAAACGATTCAGCCAAACCCATAAGGAACTTTGTATCCTGCGTCAAGTCCCACACATCCTAAAACCATTTAGAAAAATTGATATGAACATCTAGAAGTGGTAATTATTTATCAAAAATCCACGATGACTAATAACACATAAAAAGTTAAAAACACACAAATCAAATTCACTATAAACACCCGTGAATCTCAGATAAAATTGAAAAAACCCCTAGATCACATAGACAAATAAATAATTTGAATTTATACCAACTTATTACCGTGATAACTTTAGGATGATGTTGTTGTTGTTGATGCATGTCAGCCGTTGAAAGCAAACCTTTCACCAAAATTTTAAAATTAAGACAAAGGATTACGAAATTCACCATCACCATTCTCGTAAAAGACCTTTATTTTGTTTGACCCAAACGCAGACCAACCCAAAAGTCGTGGGCCCTGTTTGCAACAAATGACGAGAGAGACTGAGCTTATGTTATTTTCGCTTCCACATGTTGGATGCTTTGGCGTTTTAGGAATAATCACATTTTCAATGCTCAAGTTTTGAGAAAATGTGACATTTTTGATAACATCCGTTGTTTTTCTTTTCTTGTTTAAAATTTAGAGGAAAAAATTGTATTAGTTGGACTGATTGGCTTAAATCGCCTTTATAATGCTAGCATCTTGCTAGTTTTTTCTTAATTATATGTCGTCGTTCCAATAATAATAATAATAATAATAATAATAATAATAATAATAATAATAATAATAATAATAACAATAACAATAACAATAACAATGCTGCAGATATTTATGGTTGGAATTTGGCATCCTTGTTTCTACTTATTATGGTTTGTGGATTTGTACAAGAGGGTAACAACCTTTTGCATTGATGATTTCATCTGGTTGGCTTTTTGCCAAAATCCAAAATCTTCACCCAAATCGTAGGTAACGACTTGTGATAGAGATGAACCGAAAGCTTAGGAAATCGAAACCAAACAGGGAATGAAATGATGCCATAGCAAGTTTCATTATGAGTTGGCCATTTTAGGGTGTATATCATATCGTAGTTGTATCCATACACTGGATAACCATGGTTGTCGCTTAAGTTTTACTTTATCAGGTTCTATTAACTTTGGTTGGTGTACCAAAGTACTCATTGCAAGTTAGAAAAATACATATAACTTAATATGCAATCCCTTGTGTATTAGAGTGTATAGGCTGAAAAAAGTTGTAGCATACGATAATTTAACTCAAATAACAATTTTCAAAATGTCTCATTGTTGCTAAGAGATTGGTTAACAACGTTACCAATCATTTTCATCATTTTCCAAAATTTGCTAATTTTTTTTTTACATATACTGGATAATGAAAATGATTGAGTTATATATAGTAGGATATATGCATTGTATATAAAAATTATTCAAACGTAATCGAATTATTAAAAAAGGAATCACGTGACACTTAAAAACAAAGTTAAATCGTATTAATTTCAAAACAAAAAATTCAAATTAAAAAACTAAACACAACATTTTTTTTGTCAAACCACTTTACTCATTTTTTAAGTTTTAAGAAATATCAATCACTCTTTGTATAGTGCAGGAGGTGTGAAGCCCCTCGCTGCGCCGCGGGATATTTAAATACAAAATTATTGATTTCTGTTGCGAGCCGTCGCTAAGTGCAAAAGGCGTAACTATGTAACGGATTAATAACCCCAAGGACCATTTGTTTAAATTTTTTGTTAGTTTTGTCACGGAAAATGTCCTTATGTTGGCGTTTCGTTGCAAAGTTAAGTAACGGCCGTTAGTAGGACTAACTTTGTAACGGACATGTAATCTGAAGGACTGATAAGTAAATAGTAAATTCTGTATGGCCCTAAGTTACCTATTTTGTAACAAAAGGTAAACCTCAAGGACTGTTGTCGCATTAAAAAAAAAGTAACGACCGTTAGTAGATAACGGCCGTTAACTAACGACCGTTAGTACTGTACATTCAACAGGGCCCTTAGCAAAAAAATGATTGCCCTAGCAATCCCGCAGTCATATATATGCATACAATACAGCAACCATTGCTTGGTGGGTGTGCCGCTAGCAGATAAAAGAGTGGCATGAAGCAACATTCATAAATGTACTATAGAAAGTAATACTATAGAGATAAAATCTATCTGTTAATATTTTGTGCAAAAACAAAAATTTTAAGTGGAGCTTATTAACGCAAGAAAACACATTTGGATCCTATTTAGCTAGGTTATTCTTTGAGATACAATATGTACCTATTGTGAAAGTGCAATATGGGTAAAAATCCTTTTTGACACTCAATAGCCGTAAGTGACTATAGATCTTTACAAGTTACTCGTCATCACCATGTGGATGTAGTGGTCTTTTACATTGGACATTTGGAGTTACCAATATGTGAAGTGGATAAAGCGGCAAACTGTTGAACACCGCCATACCCCATACATTCACCGCCATTTTCGGTTGCTCAGCGGCATTCTTTTGCTAATGTGCACAAACACACACACTAATGGCTAAAGTTTTTGATAAAATTTACTCAAATACCCTTAGATATAGTTCCATCTATAACCCTTTATAAAGCACACATATCATCAACCAAAACCCTCGAGCCTCAATTTTAACTTTTTAATTTCAAAAAAATTCAAATGTGTTTTCCCTCATATACATATCCAGATACACTCTTCTTTTAAATAATACGAACTTAAAACCGTCATCCATTACCAAAAACCATTAGCAAAATCCCTTCCAAGAGAATTACTTCTCTAATAGGCTGATAAACACCATTTAATCCTATAAGAAACTGCATAAGCCTAACAAACTGATTATGTTTAATAGAACTTTCATGAGCAGCACAAGCAGATAGCAGCAAATAAGAATATATTTACCTTTAAAGTCTTGTGATGAAGAACTTCCGAAAAATCTTTTTAATACCCTTTGTGAAAACTTTCCAACAAGTTCAAAATGGCAGGCTCCACTTCCAACTTAATAACTTTAGATACCAAAATAACCATATTATTCAAGGAATGAAATATGTCATTTCAAAGTGCGCCAACTAAAACACAAACGTTGATTTGGAAATAGATTTTAGTCATCTATGATTGAATCGTTTTTTTAAAATGAGTTGGGTACATACGGTTTTTGAAACATCTATTAATATTGATCCAGTAAAACAATCACTTTGATAATATCAAACTCTAAGACCTTTCTTATTCTAAAATTAAGTCTTTGATTTTTTTTGTTCGTCGTTTTATTCTTCTTTCCACCTCCAGCTACCTCTTTCAGCATCAGAATTCTTGAGTAACGACCTTCTCGTTTATTAGGATTACGTCAATCTCTCTTTTTTCCTACATGTGTTTTTCAGAAATATACATAAAGGGAGATTATAAATTCTAAACTGACCTAGATAAAACTTGTAGAGTAAAATAAGATTAAGTTATACCTTTGAACCGTTTTTTATTTCAGCTCCCACTCCTCTTTCGCTTTCTCTTCTTCCTCTCAGTCTCACCATTTTCCTCAAAATGATATTCATTTTTCTCTCCATCTTTCAGAGTATAAACTTCCTCAATCTCTCTCCTTTCCTAGAATAAACGAGATACAAGTGTAGAATAAACGGGTAAACGAATGAAAGACACTAAAAAAACTTATTTCTACGTGTTAGGGAACTTCATTAAGCTTTGGTTCAGCAACTTTGGTAAAACACATATCTATACTACTTACAAAGAAAAAACATATTTACTTATAAAAGTGATCATCTAGTAGTAATAAAACAAGGGAAATAATTCGCTCAGCTGAGATCAATGTTCAATTTACTTGGGATGCATAATTACTTGTATGGATAAAGGACCTTAGAATAACACTTACAATCCGGTTTGGATAAGTTCAATTTCTCAATTCCAATAACCACCAACTAGTCAATTCTTCATAATACATAAACAAAATAGTTTGTAGATTTTATCATCTTATATTTCCAGACGTTAACACTGTTGTCATCAATGGAAAATATAGGACTCTCTTTTGCAACCGCCATTTTATAAAAACCATTAAAAAAATTACAGTTAATCTCTGGAATAGGGTATTTCTAAAGTATATACTAAACTGTATTAAGAGAAGACATTCTGAAACAGAAATATAATAAGCAAAACCCACCTTAGAACTCCACGCTGCAATAGTCCTCTTGTTCTTCTTTGTGTCACTTGATCTGCCATGATTATTAACATAAGGGGATACAAGTGTTTGCACAAAGATAGGAGACCAAATATGTTTTCCACTTGTTGACAAGAATGTATTTTCACAACAAAAGTAAGACGGCATTTTCCTGGATAGAAGAGAATCCTTAACCATGTAATGTACACGATCCTTCATCTCACAATTAGTTGGCAACAGTTTCCAACAGATTGAAGACTGTTTGACATTGTAGTTTTTCATAACCCAAATGCCATAGGGGCGACCATCATTGCGTTCTTGAAATATGCATAGGTGGTCTTCAAAAATTCCCAGTGCCTTATAACGATTCCCATCAGATATCGTATCATCAAGTTGGGCAATTTCTCTAAATTCCTCTTTAGCTAAATCAAATGACACAATGTATACTGTGTCCCTGTTGATATCATTAGCATTATACATAAACCAGTGAAGACCCCCATTTAATAAGATACCAGGCTTGCTATCGTCGAACACATAATTGACGTGTCCATAAAGTTTCCAAACATTTGATTTCAAAGACAATATTTGAACAAGTGCCCCATCACAGCCGCCCTGGTTGATGGCCATAACAAGTTTGTAATCATCAGTGGATGAATCATAACCAAAGCCATAACACGAGACAGTTTTAGGAAGTATCGGGGGCTTATGCAGTTTTCGAAACTCTCTAGTAGAAGGATTGGTTAAACAAATTTGATTATCAATTGAAGACATGCAAACAAGGCCATTAGAAGAACCTTCAATTGTCAACCAATGGTAGCATTGCCACTTTTTAGGTATTGTGTACGTATCTCCATTCCTAATTACATATCTTCTAGTCATAGCAATTCTTCTGTTTCCAACTTGTTTATTATCTTTGTTGTCTTTTTTGCAAATAAACTTAACATGAAGCTTAATAAAACAAGGACTAGAAATCAAAGAATACCAAGACTTACAAACACTTTTGCATCTGAGAAGATCTTTCACAGTCAACCTTAAAAGTACTTCCTGTGCAACATCAAACAAAACCATATCTTCTGTCATTCCATCCAACCCTAGATCTACAGAATAGGTTTTGCCGAAACTCCTATTACATATGGGCACAAAGGTGGATATAGCCCAACCCATACACAGCATTGGCCCAACTCAACCCACCTAGCCCAACTCAACCCACCTAGCCCAAGTCCACTAACAATCACATAAGTCATTAGTACTGTATTATTTTTGTTTCATTTGCTTTCTTGTCATAGTTGTTGAAATGTCTTAAGAATCGATGCTTGTCTATAATTTTCTTCAAAACTTCTTATATACTAGTATATGTTTTACGTTTTAGCAAAATCGGGTGTTATTGTTATTGTAATACCTCCGTCCCAAAATTTAAGTCCAGTTTGACTTTTTGGATCGAACTTTGACATTAAATATTTTTGTTTATATTGTATAATATTTGATGCAAAATATATAAATGGATTGTGTTTTAAATGTATTTTCATTTGGTATAATTTTCATCAAGTGTTGTATAATACAAATAAAAATATTTACGGTCAAAGTTCGATTCAAAAAGTCAAACTGGACTTAAATTTTGGGACGGAGGGAGTACTTATTAAGTTATTGTTTGGTTCAAAAGTGTAGATTGGCAGGGACACCTCAACCCTGTGTACCATAATGGTACCCATCAACCCTACCCAGCAAAGGTTTGATGCCTGTGAAATATCTCCACCCAATACCCAGCCATGCTACGGAACGGATTCGAACTCGCGTCCTTTGTTTGGTTAAGACATCACATGGCTGGCCCAGGCTTCTAAGGCAGCTGGTTGATATCATTAGAGCTATGGTCCCTAAGTGAGGCCTTCCCGGTCGGTCACCCAACCCGATACTACTCTCACTTGGGCACGCTTAATTGCTTAAGCATCTACCACTAGACCACAAGCCCCATGATTTTAAGTTATTGTTAACAGATGAGGAAAACGATTTTTGGTGTTGGTTGAACATCATGTGTTTTAAACGAGTGGGAACCTACTCTCGCGTTGCAGCAGGGCGACGTGTACGTAGCTTTTTAGTTTTGGCCAAGGGACAGGTGTACCAAAGACATGTATGCAGAAAACTAACTAATTGTGTTGTTCGGTTCCGAAACTCATATTCCCTCTGATCCTACGGTCCAAGAATAACAATGATCAATGTCCTGCATCTTACATTTATTCAAAGAATACTTGAAATATTTGGAAGAAACCATACACAAATAACAAATGAGAACTATGATATTCTTTTGAAGGAAAAAAAAAACATATTATTGTCCGGACCGAAACAACAACCCATACAACTACAACATCTAAGTGCATCACAATAGAATCCGGTCGTGGAGTTGTTGCATTCATCGTTGAAGGTTTGAAGCTTTTCTACCGGACGGTGCACAGAGCAACTCGTTCGACTGGACATTGGGTAATCTTGAACCCTCCTGTTGATGAAAAATTTTAAAAGGAACAAATCATTTTCAAGAAAGTATACCATAACTTCAATCACCTTTTTTATGCTTCTGCATTTATATTCACTCGTCCCTGCCTATAGTCATAAAAATGCAGCCTAGAAATTCACAATACTAAACACCTCAAGTTTTTATATATCAAGTCATTAGATCTAATGAAAGTCAAACCAAATTGTGTTCGTGGGAAGCACGCAAGCATTCTATTATTGATGTTTCCCTTTTTTTCTTGATGGCTGCAAATGTCAAGGGATTGAAGCTAAGCTCTCATGTAAAACAAAATAACGTCACTCAGCAAAAAAAACGGCTATATACCTATCTTATGCAATTATTCAACGGCATGGTATTCTTTTTGAGCTTAGCTTTGGCTTTCATCGATTTGTCATTTTTCGTTGTTCTTGATTGATTAAGAAGCATTTAACTGTTTCAAACAGTTTAAACTGATTCTAACCAATCAATATTGTGTGTAGGTGTCAGTTGACTACTTGATGTGATTGACTGGTTCTTGGAGCACTACTAGTCTACGACAGTGTCACAGGAAACAGGTAGTTATCAAGCTTAGTCAGTAATGTAACTAATTGTTTCAGATGGTGGTTTTGACAAGAAGCACCAGTCTGGAACTAGTTCTACTGAAATGGATGATAATTTGAGAGAAGTTGTTAGGAATTTGCAAGATGCAGTTGAACAATTAACTCAAGCTATTCAGACGGTTACAACCAATTAAGATAGTGTCAGGCGATTCAAAGGATAAGAAATGGCGAAGGATCTAGCAGAATGCAGTATGCAAGAATGTCAAAATTGGAGTTCCCTAAGTTTTCAGGGGATGATGTTAAGGGATGGTTGTTTAGATGCCAGCAGTTTTTCAAGGTAGATGATGTGGCAGAGGAAGATTAGTTACTATAAGTAGTTTCTGTATTTTCATTATCCACTTCAGTAACAGTTCCTGTCAAAATTATAACAGAGTATTTTTGGTTCAGAGTCTGACTGCAAGAATGAGATATCTGACATGTATATTTGATAAGAAAAACAAGGATTAGTTACTATAAGTAACAATAATACCTCTGCATATGAAGTATTAAAATAAATCAGCAGAATTTAAACAGAGCTCTGTTTAAAAATATGCTGCGGAGCTCATAAAGGTTGCCAATAAACAGTTTTAAGCAGCTTATAATCAACCTCAGCTTGTGCAGCATTTTTGAGGAGATTTTAAACAGTTTTAATCGTTTTTTAAGCAGGTTTGTCGATGACGAAGTGTTTTCGCAGCCAAAAAAAAGTGAAAATTACAAAACGCAAATCAATTATAATGCCAAATATATGCAGTTAGGAAAACTGTTTGCAACCTTTTCACATTACTGGTGCGAGTAGATTTTCGATTCAATCCATTTAACGAACACCCCTAACTGCAGCAGCAAGATGTGTCAACAGCAGCAGCAATCTGCGTCTGCAGCAGCAGCGATTTGTGTCAGCGGTTCAGCAACAATCGTCATCATTAGCAGCACCAAGTCGCGTCATAAGCAAGACGCATCAACATCAGCAATAAGCTTTACTTGTTTGATCTGCATAAAATGAGAAGAAAAAGTCAGCAACTTCCATAGGTTTCGTCAATGTAGGGAAGATAACAACCGCATCCAATTATTGAAGGAGTAACCAAATTTCTTTTGTAGACATAATCTAAGCTAATTTCATAGGTTTCGTTAGGCACTTTAGAAAAGTTAAGCTAATTTCTTCCCGACGCTACTCCCAGAAGTGCTTGTTAACTTAATGTATAACGAAATTGATGTAAACGATAATCATCTAATTAAAAAAAAAACAAAAAACAAAACAAAAACAAAAAAAACAAAAACGCGCGCACACACACACACACACCTGGTTCGTACGTTTGAACATACACGATGATGACTGTCAGCATGATACATGCAACACAGCTGACCTTGCATACTCAATATACGTATCACAGGCAATTACAGAGCTCCATCTTCATCCTGTTCAGTTTCGCCATCATCCTAACAAATCAGGAAGTGGTTAAGTCTCATGATATCGCAAATCCTTAAGAATCAGCAACTTTTAAAATATTAGACCCTACAAACATCCTCCTACCCAAAAAGATGCAATTGAGCTAATGGTAAAAGAGCTTTTGGAGACTGGGGTGATTAGGCATAGCCACAGTCCATTTTCTTCGCCCATTGTTATGGTTAAGAAAAAAGGTGGAACTTGGAGAATGTGCATTGATTATAGGCACCTTAATAAACACAATCAAAGGATAAATTTCCTATACCAGTTATTGAAGAACTTATTGATGAATTGTGTTGGGGCTAAGGTTCTTTAGTAAGCTTGTTTTGAGATCTGGATACCATTAGATAAGAATGGCAGATGTAGATATTCATAAGACAACATTCAAAACTCATGAAGGTCATTATGAGTTCCTTGTGATGCCATTTGGTCTCACCAATGCACCTTCCACCTTTCAATCATTGATGAACACAGTTTTCAAGGACTTTCTGAGGCACTTTGTACTGGTATTTTTTGATGATATACTCATATACAGTGACTATATTGCATCTCATTTGCAACATGTAGCTGCAGTTTTGGAAGTAATGAGGGCTAATACTCTATTTGCCAAGCAGAGTAAGTGTGTCTTTGCTGTGGACCAAGTTGACTATTTGGGGCATACCATTTCTGCTAAGGGTGTGGCCACAGATTCCTCAAAGACAAGCAATGAAAAATTGGCCAGTTCCAAATAACATCAAAGAGTTATGGGGTTTTTTGGGTTTAACAGGCTATTACAGAAGGTTTATTAGAGGTTTTGCAGCTATTAATAGCTATTAGACAACCACTAACAACCTTTTGAAGAAGAATGCATTCAAGTGGAGTGATTGTGCACAACTAGCATTTGAAAGATTGAAGGAAGCTATGATTCAGTCACCAATTTTGGCCTTACCAAACTTTGAAGCTGAATTTGTGGTGGAAACCGATGCATCAGGTATAGGCTTAGGAGCAGTCTTGCAACAAGGGGGACATTCTATAGCCTACCTTAGTAAAACCTTGGCACCAAAGCATCAATCTTTATCAAGACTGGTCACTTTAGCCTGAAATACCTTTTGGATCAGAGATTGTCTACTCCCTTTCAAACAAAGTAGCTACCTAAATTGTTGGGGTTTGACTATGAAATCATTTATAAGAAGGGTTTTGACAATGCAGCTGCAGATGCTCTCTCAAGATTGCTACTAGTGCAGAATTGAATTCCTTGTTATTGTCCACTATTGAACCAAATTTAGTGACTAAGATCAAAGCAAGTTGGGTAGCAGATGTGGATGTGCAGTTACTAATTCAACAATTGGAGAACCAGGAAGTTTAGCTGGTCTAATGGTGAATTAAGAAGAAAAGGTAAATTGGTTGTTGGAAATGATACTGAATTAAGGACTCAATTGATTGCAGTCTTTCACAATAAAATAAGACTAGGAACCAAAATCCAGACGGAATAGTAGGTATAAAGTAAATTGCCCAATGTTTCCAAATTAGTCCAACTTCGTACCTTTCCGGCATAAACCATATATTTCATAGAGGTCGTATTTCTTTGGGTTGGTAGTAATGGAATGCTTTCATAGAGGTCGTATCCTGGGTTCCTACAGCCTTTGCCTGTTCCTGAACATGTGTGGAATGATATTTCCATGGCTTTTATTGATGGCTTGCCAAGTTCACAAGGTAAGACTGACATACTTGTCATAGTGGATAGATTGAGTATGCACATTTTGTGGCCCTATCTCATCCTTATACTGCAACACAAGTAGCTCAAGCCTTCTTAGATAATGTCTAAGCTACATGCGCTTCCACAGACTATTGTAAATTTGTAAGTGATAGAGATAGAGTTTTCATCAGTTTGTTTTGGAGAACCTTGTTCAAGCTTTTGAAGACAGAATTGCACATGTCCACTCTGATGGCCAAACAGAGGTAGTGAACACGTGTCTTGAATGTTATTTGAGGTGTATGACAGGAGAGAGACCCAAGGAGTGGACTCAGTGGTTGTCACTTGCTGAGTATTGGTACAATACTAATTTCCACACAAGCATCAATACCACCCCCTTTGAAGTTGTTTATGGGCAACCTCCTACTTTTCATGTTCCTTATGTGATGGGCACCAGACTACCAGTAATGTTGACAAGGTAGATAGAACTTTGGCTGCAAGGGAGGAAGCTATTAATGTGCTCAAGTTCCATTTGAGGAGAGCTCAAGATGATAGGCACGGGACTGACAGGAAATATGAGGTGGGAGATATGATTTATCTGAAGTTCCAACCTTAGAGACAGACAGTAAGACAAGGGGTGCACCACAAGCTTTCATCCAAGTTCTATGGTCTTTTTAAAGTGTTGGAAAAGATTTGAGAGGTAGCTTATAAGTACAGTTACCTGAAGCAGCTAAAGTGCATCCTGTGTTTCATGTTTCACAGTTGAAGAAATGCAAGTCTAAAGAAACTGCTATGGAAAGTTTTCCTACTTGTAATGAAGAAGGACTGTTTGGCTGTGGAACCAATAGATATTGGATAAAAGAGAGGAAATGCTGCCACTATGTTTTGGTACAGTGGGCTAATGGCACTGTTGACGATGCCATGTGGGAATGGATTGAAGATTTGCAGAGGAGGTTTCCTCAGTTCATAGCAGATGCTTGAGGACAAGCATTCTTTTAAGGGGAATGGATTGATATGAGATGGGAGGGAAAGGTAGTTGTGCACGTGAGGTGCGCGTGTTCTACTCGCAACAGCTTTTCCCGCCACAATTGTTCTTTAAATACCCCATTAGTTCATTTCATTTTAGTTAGCTTGTTGTAAACAATTTCCTCTCTCTTAAATCATTCAACTTGTAACTGATTCATGGTCAAAGCTTGATCATTCATCAATGGAGATATAAGGTTCAAATCATATTCTTGTTCTGTGATTTCATCTTATTCTTTAAGTTCTTATACCATTTCGTCTAGAAATCTATAAGTTTATATCAAATTGTATGAGTTCTTCGATAGACTTAAGATGTAGAAGTTAGTAGGATAGTGTAGTTGATCAAAATCTGTCAAACAATCAAAAAATTGTCATAAAGAAAAACTGAATTTGACCCAAACGACAAGAAAACCAGTGACTGTAATTAACTTAACAATGACTGTAATCACTCCCCAATACTAATTATGGATATGGTTCCTATAAACTACGTATAAACACCATTTTTTTAAAAAACATATGGTTCCTCAAGTATGTAATTAAGATAGCTTTTGGTCCCTCGAATATACGTAAACCAAAGGGCAAAAGGCCGGAAGAACCAAATTTGAAAACTAAAAAAGGGCTTCTATGAATCATATACATAGGTATATCGACGAAGGACAAATTTTCAGATTTTTTAGCAAATCTATACTAGACTACAATTTGATAAAGAAAAGCCAATACCTTTGATTTTGCAGCCAAGTACACAATTAGAATAGACAAACTACTGAACCATTAGCCTTTTAGGCAGCAGAACTGCAAACACAATATCAAAAATCAATGGTTATTATTTACCAGAACATCAATCAGTACTTAATATATAATAATTGATCCCAAGATATCTAATGATTAATTACCTTCATCCATATTGCAAAAGCTTTCTAAAGGGAAGAGTTTCTCAGGGTTGATCTGCTGTTGCAAAGGTAGAACCATCGCCACACGACTTTAACTGCAAAAGGCAATCCAATTTGATATGATTTACTTATAAACAATTACCCCAAAATCCAAAATGAGGTACTTATTATATGAAACAAGGGGATTAATAATTAGCTGTACTTGCTGCAACTGGAGTTGTACCGCTTGGTCCAGCACCATTTTCTAGCAGTGGTGAGGTGCCCCATGTCCCTTCCGACTCGAGTGGCTCGAGTACACACACACCACCATCGCCAAGTCCAAGTGCAAATTGATCAGCTTCATGTGGATGGGCAGCAATCACAAGTGGATGCACTCTCACACTGCAAAATAAGATGATATTAATAAATAGTAGTCGACATCATAAGCTGAGTGTTGATCCAAGAACTACTTACTTTGGATTGTTTGGCAAATAAGCTGATCCTACATCCCAACGTGAGTGTTGATGAAGCAAGTATAGCAACACTTCCATCCTCAAAACCAACAAATATGGACTGGCTATCGCATGAATAAGTAGCATGGGTGATCAAGCCGCTTGTCTTTGGCGGGAACAACTGTTCAAAGAAAACGGATGACATACTTACATTAGAAATTTTGACCATTTAAATAATTAGAAGAGCAAAAAAACACTAATTTAACTTCAAGTAAACTAATTAACCCATAAACGAAATAAATTTCTATTGAATACAGACCAGATTCTGGTTATATAAGTTTAGGACTTTTATGATTACTGTTAGTTAATTATCCACTAAAGTATGCAGCCGCTTATTACTGGAAAAAAAAAAAGAAGAAGCAGTTTTAGATGCCACAGGAATCCAAGTTTGTTGAAATTCAGTACAGTTCGGTCACGCTGATGATTGTTTGGAACGACAAAAAGATTGAACATCCTAGTATTTATTAAATCCATCACAGAGTATCTAAAACATCCTACGTATTTTCCAAACTTTAGCCAAGAAGATACACCATCAGTCCATAACATCATACAATGATGGCAACCATTTGGTCGAAAATATGAACTAGAGGTGGCATTTTTTGTTTTTATCTCTAATGAGATAAATGGTTTAAGCTAAAAGAGATACAGGAAAAGGGGTCAAACTGGCAGATCAGGTTAAACAAGTTAAAGCTCATCCAGAGTGTATACATGCATAAGATCTTCATGATCGCTTTATAAATGATTGTTCAAAAAATAGATATTTGACCATTTGGAAAACATCAATTTTATATAAGCTTTAAAAAAATTGAACAAAAAGTCTTGTTCTCCCCCTAATTTTAGTAGTTGCTAACAAAGCAGACCTGCTTTGGAGATTCCAGTTTGGGTGCTTCGTAAACAGCTATCTGAGTTTCATGGACAGCTAGCAAGCGTGTCTGATCTTTGTGAAATTGCACACGGTGGGTCTTAGCAGAAACACGCCCTGCTGGAATTTGCAACTGTTTACTTTGTTTGCTTTTCCCATCCACTTGTATTCCAAACACACAACTGCATAGAGAGTAAAATGCATTACCAACCATGACACCGCTTCATTAAAGCATAGCTAAATGTAGTTTACTAAATCAGGGATACAATACAACAAAAACCATCTGTTGAGAAAATATTAACAAAATAATTTCTCTTACCTGAGAATCAGCACCAGAAGATACCAGCACATTCGAGAAAGGAAAGCAAGACCTGTTATCCGTTTTTTATAGCCTTTAAGCTTCTTTTTCAGCTGCTCACATAAATAATAAACATCAATTTCACTTATTAACAGACATGACTCAGAGAGTTATAAGAGTGAAAGAACTACCTCATCAACTCGGACATTGTATATTTGGATAGAAGAGTCCTCCATGCCTATGGCAATAATGTTATTCTCAAGTGGATGGAATGCCAAAAATGTTGCTGCCGGCGGTGGGGGCATGAATGTAGGCAGCAATAAGTATATGCACCAGAGGAGGGGGTATGGGCACAACTTTGAAACATATATATGCACTAAAATCTACGATGAGATAAGTAAAGAAGAACCAACAGGGATCAGACATTCAGACCAGTCTGACTAGAACTGGCTGTGCTTGGTCCAGATCGTCATTCTAGATATTTCAATACCAAGTTTTCAATTTGGTTCCCGGTTCAGCGCAACCATAGCCAAACCCGGCTACTTTTTAAAATAGAAACGATTTTTTATTCTGGGTTTATCTTTTTTAAACTAAAGAAAAGCCAAACTTTTTAACTGGTTCAGAGTCCAGATAGGGACTGAATGGGTTTTAGACCAAAATCATCCATCGCCTTTTATTTTTCTACCAACCAAGCACACCCAGGAAAGTTAAGGAGCAGATCCCAGTAAACAATACTCACCATCATCACCGTTGAGGGCATTGGTGTCACTCTATCCATGATACTTGGTCCCACTGATGTGTTCATGGGGGCCTGTAAATGTGTAGAGAATTCAGTACGAAGGCATAGACCCAAGAAAGGGAGAAGTGGTGTCGAATTACCAAAAAAGAGATCAAAGGCACAAAAATCATTTTACCTTAACTGCACTGAAAGCTCGATTCTGCAAAATTCTCAATAGCCTAATACCATCAGAGTATTAGCTAAAATTTTGATGCCATTTTCATTTGCCAACAGCCTTGTTGAATTTAATGCAGGGTGAGAGGCCTACAGATACATCAAAAACCAAAAATCAGTCAAGTAATTCGTCTAAATATGAATGGGTTAATTTATGTGAAATTTTATCTCTAACGGGTCAAATCAAAAAAGAGCTTTGAGGAAATAAAGGTGAAAGTAACCAAACGTGTTAGATGCATAAAATCGCCAAATAAAGTTTGCATGAAAAACGATTACTATATGCACATATCACTAACAAACCACGAATGGGTCCTATTTGCTAGTTGCTACAAAACTCTATGATTGACAAAATTCTTCCAAAGTTCCTATAAGTGTAAGTTGCGTACACTAGCAAACAGGATAATAGCTACTAGTTGAAGGTTATCATCAACTTATTAAATCATCTTGTCAGTTAAATATCAAAACGACACCATAGTCCACAGCTAATCTAGTTTTTATTAACTTGAGAAAATCTCTAACTGGCAGACATGAACCCCTTGCACCCAACATAAAAACTGTCTGGAGTTTATCAATTAAATTCACGAGCGCATATTAACATCATCACAAGTGGCGGCGATTAGCATGTGCAAGTGGTGCAACCGCACCGGGCCCCCCTTTATAAGGGGCCTCCAATTTAGTTTAATAAACGTTTTATATATAAACGTTTTGAATTTTTAATGTCTTTGTTAAATATTATCAAAGTTGAACCGGGCCACATACAAAAAATAGAAGACAAGTTTTGGGTCACATACAAAAAAGAGTGAAAGACTTGGATTATGGGGGCCTCATTTGTGATTTCGCACCGGGCCCCTTAAATTAATAGGACGGCCTCACGCAGAGACTTGAGATGACATATTCCCTAATTTTGATACTCGGGATATTACAATTAAACTATAGCACGTAGTAAATGTGATAAATCCAAAAGTAACAAACATAATAATCGTTAACTCCAAACACTATGCACATATATTTTCATTTCCAACATAACCTAAAATTCAAATATACTAGTATTAAGCATTTTTTATTCATTCATGTTTAAATAACAGAAAGAATAATAAAGCCAAACAACCCCTAAACGCCTGATTTCAGTTAAGAGGAAAAGTATAGCTTATTAAACTTGAAACAAAATAAGCATTTAGTTTAACACTAACAGAATAAGAGCTAAACACATATAATTTCATTTCAAACACGATTATTACTCAAAAATTAAACCTAAAGGTCAAGTATACTCGGTTACAATTCGAAACATTTTATTCAAGTCTTCTTTATTTAAACTTGACAGAATAACAAATTTTAAAATCTGAAATTAACTAACAGTTAAAAAAAAAAAAAAAAAAAAAAAGGATTTATACCATCAAGTAACATTAGGGCTAGGAAACCCAATCAGGAGGAGTTCTGCTTGTTATTTTACTTGATTATTATTATTATTATTATTATTATTATTATTATTATTATTATTATTATTATTATTATTATTATTATTATTATTATTATCAAGCTTGCTTTTTCCATCGAACATAATTTCTCCATTTTTATGTCAAATTTGGGATTTCATTATTTTATTTTATTTTTGGGAATGTGTGTTTTTTGATCCGTGTGTGAGTAGCTTTTTTTTCTTTTCTTTCTTTTCCCCCAATAAAAGAAAGCGTTTAAATGATAAAAAAAGACAATGCTAAAAAAAAAAAAAAAAAAAATGCACGTAAATTAGCGAGTCAATTTAAGTCTGATATTTGTTCCGAACAATCTATTTCTTCACCCCCATTATTACCTAGTAAATTACAACATGCATTCTACACAATTTAAGCCATATGAAAACAACATTAGCAAACAATATTCACATATAACACACTGCCTCATTTGATATTAATATATACCATACACTTATATGTATATATTAACATACATATACAAAAAATAAAAGCTACACGCGTTACATGCAATAACTAGTCTCCTTGAAAATGAAATAAGATTTCAGGGAGTATAGGTAGACCCAGCCTATTTTAATAAGCTGAAAAGGAGAAATAAGCTAATAAGATAAAATGTTGGTTAAGCATTAAACTTTGCAACAATAAACTGAAAAAAGTCCCAAGGACGAGTTTGTCTGTGGTGCATGTGTGAGAGGTTGAGAGGGTTGAGGGTTGAGGTCCAGGGTTCGAACCTAAGGTTTAACCTGGACTTCCTCTTTCCCTTTTTTATTTTATTTTTGAACTTTTCTTTTTAAAACTTGAGAATAAGCTGAAAATAAGAATTTTTTGTAAAACAACTATTTTCAAAAACTTTAAATTAAGCTCAAACAAGTTAATAAGCTAAACAGATTTACTAAACAATTTTTTAAGACTAAAAAGCTTAAACTGAAACAAGGGTCGGGTCGCCACGTGGCACCACTCAGCTGGTGACACGTGGCAATTGGGTGGGGGGGGGTGGTAAAAACCCCATTTTGCCTCCGCTTGGAATCGAACTAAGGACCTCGAGGTTAGAGGTGAAGTGAGTTACTAGTGGACTAGGCAACACTTCAATAATTATATGGTTTAGTAATTCTTTTGGGGTCTAATTGAAAGGGCATTCCATTTTACTAATAAAAAAGGTCAAAATAGATTTTACTAATAAAAAAGGTCAATATAGATTTGACCTGTCATTTCAAAAGGGTTATTGACCGGATAAAAATTTGAGAAAAATACTGTCGGACTAGTTTTTTCGTGCTCTTTCCAATGGTAACTCAGATTGTGATACAAATATTCCATTCACCATTCAATAGTCCCCTTCCGACGTGGACACTGGAAATGATACAAGCACCATTACATTGACTATTCCTACCTTCCATACTCGGTTTGTCGATCAGGACTATAAACAGGTAAGTGTTCACCTCCAACTTTGTGATCGAAATACAAAATGTGTTACATTACTAGATTATTCGAGTAGTATATGTTTTCAAGTTGTGGATACTTTGACTAAATTTAATAATGTAACATCCACAAAATCGGATCGCAACGGAAGATAATGTCACACGGGTGCTACTCGATTGGTATCACAATACAAAGTACAACGAACGATTTTACCTCACCATTTAGAGAAATTTCATAATTAAGAGCATTAAGTTTACATCATTCAAAATAGTGCGGAAATACAGACCCATATTAATAAAGTGGTCCCAAATATTTATCAAGGTAGTCTATGACAATGCCATTGCCAAGCGCCTACAAAAGTGAGTTATGCAGCAGTAAAGATCAAACACCTGAAATAAAAGATGCTAAAAAGTCAACACCAAAGGTTGAGTGAATTCATATGTTTAGTAGTAAAGCAGTTGATCACAATTTTTCGAGTTTAAGAGACAGTGGGCCACGTTGTTATACCCACCAATCCAGTAGTTACTATTGCACTAAACTCATATTACTCAAAACGTTAACAGTGGGTATCAACGGTAATTGATAGTATCGACAGTAATCGATATAATAATAGTATCAACAGTAATTGATAGTATTGTCGGTTGCCCTGGTAGGTATTTTGCCGTATACCTAGGAAACTCATATATAGTACACTTGTTTGCCTATCCGGTCAAAACAAACCGGATTCGTCAAATCCTATAGGCCTATATCTCTATATTCGCGCTCACTCGCAATTGATTAATGGTTTATGAGTTAGGGACTTGAGTTTGGCAATAGTGGTACTTAGTGTCAATATCAATTTCAGTTCAAAGTACAGTTTTCAAGCAATTGTGATCATAGAAAAAGTAGCATGTATCTCACCCCAAGTAGTTTACAAAACATTTAAAACAAGTAAGAGTGGGGCTATCAACTCAACTCATAAAATAGTCCTCTGAAATGAAAAGTCAAATAGTAGCAGTGTGTGGCACCAACACGCGACCTAAATTAGTATGACAATTCTTAGTTTACAGTTTTGTGTACTCACGACTCAAAGTGTTTAATTAAGTTTAAGTGTTTACAAGTGGTTTTGTTTAATGTTGTTTGTGTGGCAAATGCTTAAAGTTCAAAAACAAAATGTTTCCAAATGTTAGATTGAGTTATGTATAACTATATAAGTTTCAGAGTAGAGAAACATATTTGTAAGTATTGACTCTTGGATAATGTACAATTACGTATATATGAGAGTATATAAAAGTATTCGAGACGAGTAAGTTTCCAAGTCGGGAGTAACCAGACAACCATGTACGGAAAGTATTCACAATAGAGTATTTGCGAAAAGTTACAAGTCATTGGTAAATAATACGAAATACTTTAAGTATTTATATTAACGACGTTTTGTGGTACATATAAATCTAAATGAGTTTATATATCTCAAAAGTTAGTGGATGATAAGTTAGAAAGTATTTATACTCCATTAATTTTTGTTATAAATAGTTTCTTATCATTTTTATTATTCGTCTTTTAGTCGAGTTTTAGTAATAATACTAAATATTTTCATTTCATGAAAGTAATACTAGCAGACAATATGCGTTCAAAATACTAGTTTTTACATTTTTATTAGGGGCTATAAAAATGTATAAGTTTGGGTCTAAAAATAATTGTTAAAATGTAAAATAAAAATAATATAAAAAATGCTGCCTACGGGATTCTTATATTACATGTCCAGTCCCATAGTTTAACAGTTTACTTTTAAAAACTAAAGTCGCCAAAAGGGCAGCGCCCAGTCCTGAACACGGGTCTCGTGTATAAAGGACTGATGCGGTGTTTGTTAGTGCAAGTTTTAAATTTATAAAAGTGAATTACCAAATCTAGAAACAACACATACGAGCAAGTGTACTCGTCCGTTATAGCAAGATATGATGGTAAGTCGGGATCGTTCGCAGAGATTTGTGAGTGAATCAAAAATTAGTCTATAAGTACTTATCTAAACGTGAGCAAATAAAGTAATAAGCAAATTCAATAAATTAAAACTACGCTTGTTTAGACTAGTTTCTACTTTGATGACACAAGTGATGTGTAACTCTCCT
>LBNU01037998.1:56434-115274 GCA_014162995.1 Artemisia annua | reverse complement strand
TCTTCACAATTGATTTTATGTTTACAAAAGTCCAGACTAATTCCTGGTATGTCAGAAGTTTTCCACGCAAAAGCGCGTTTATGCTTCTTAAGAACAGAGACAAGTCGTTCTTTTTTATTGGCTTCGAGCAATGACGATATGACTATCGGAAGAAAAGAATTTCCTTCTAAATAGGCATATTCGAGATTATTGGAAAGAGGTTTGAGTTCCAAATCAGTGGGTGGTTCTTCTAGAGAAGATTTGATTTTCATTTGATCTTTTTCAGTGATATCTTCGAATTTCTCCTCTTCTTCTTCTTTCTCATCTTCAAATTTAATTTCCATGAATTCCTCAAATTATTTATCAGAATCTGCTTCACTAATCTTTTCTGAAGTAGACATGAATGGTTTTGAATCGTCAAGTAAAGCATCTAATTCCTCTTCAGTGACTTCATCAATAACATCAATGCTATAGCATGTGTCATCAGTGGAATTTGGATATTTCATTGCTTTATCGATTAAGAAAGTGATTCGATCTTCTCCTACTCCGAGATTGAGTTCTTTGCCTTTAACTTTGATCATTGCATCAACAGTGTTTAAGAAAGGTCTTCCTAAGATTAGAGGTACTCGACTGTCCTCCACCATTTCTAAGATGACAAAATCCACTGGAAATACGAATTTACCAACTTGAACAAGCATATTTTCAGCAACCCCAACAGGATATTGGTATGTATGGTTGGCTAATCTTATACTCATTTTAGTGGGTTTCAACGCATTAATCGAAAGTTTAGAATACAACGAATATGGCATCAAATTGATACTTGCACCTAAATCGGCTAAAGCATCACACGTGATGTTGTTTCCTAATGTGCATGGTATGAGAAAACTTCCGGGATCTCCGAGTTTTGGTGGAATTTTGTTTTGAATGATAGCAGAGCATTCTGCATTGAGAACAGTAGCGGAAATTTGTTCTAACTTGTTTCGATTGTTAAGAAGTTCTTTCAAAAATTTCCCATAATTGGGCATTCCAGCTAGAACATCAACGAGGGGTACGTTAATTCTAACTTCTTTCATCATCTTAATAAACTTCTTATTACGCTCTTCTCTTTTCTCTTTTCTTAGGGCTTGTGGGTACGGTATTTTTGGTGTGTAAGGTTTAATTGGTGTAACGGTAGTTTCTTTGGTTGGTGTTGGTGTTGGTGTTGGTGTCTCTTTAGCCGCTTCTTCCTCAACTTCTTCTTCTTCCTCATCTGAAATGACAGGATTATCTGTAGGAACAGGTGGTGGATCATATGAGAGACCACTTCGAGTGAATACAACATTTATATGCTCATTTCTGGTTTGTGGTGGACGATAGTTCTTATCGTTAGATCCAGACGGTTTAGGGTTGGATTGGGTATTGCTTGGTAGAGTACCAGGAACTCGAGAAGAAAATTGATCTGAAAGTCTTCCAAATCTTTGTTCAAGATCCTGGATAGAAGCTTGATGATTTTTCTGACCTTGTTCAACTTTGGTTTTGAGATTGAAAAATTGAGTTTTCACAAACTCGTTTGTGGCTCTTTGAGTGATTACGAAATCTCGCATCATTTTCTCGAAATCAGATTCGTCCTTTTTATCAGAATTTGGTTGGTTTTGGTTGTCTACTCGAGGTTGAGAATCACGGTTGTTATCCCTTTGTTGGCGATCTTGCCAATTTCTAGAACTTCTTCCGTAATAATTACCACGAAAACCTCCTCCACGATATCCTCCTTGGACATAATTAGCTTCCCCTTCAATGGGTCTATTCATAGGTTGGTCATCACACTCAGATGATGTGTGATTTCCTCCACAATTATTACAGCCATCTCGCATTTCTTTCATTTCTCCTTTAATATCTTTGTATTGCGAGTCGATTTTAGAAGTCAAAGCTTCTATTTTCTCCATGAGTTTCGAATTATCTGAACTGTCGACAAAAGCAACGGTTTTTCGCAAAGGTTTGGTTTTGGAATCTTTTGACCAATCGAGTTTAAGGAGTACTCGATCCTCAAGAAGTTGATATGCCTCGTTAGGAGTTTTGTAAAGAAAAATTCCTCCGGCATCAAGAATTGCTTGTGATGAATCATCAAGACCATGATAAAAGATTTGGATTATCGTTCCTTTTCCTAAATTATGACCATGACAACTTCGAAGTAAATCTTTCATACGAAGCCAAGCTTCAACAAGAGATTCGTTAGGATTTTGGGTGAAAGCACGGATTTCTCCCATTAATCTATCAAACATGGCAGGTGGAAAGAATCGGCTTACAAAAGCTTGCCTCATCTCCTCCCAAGTATTGATAGTTCCTGGGGTTAATTCGTTATACCACACTTTGGCATCTCCAGCAAGTGATGATGGAAAGAGTTTAAGCTTAATAGCATCGACATTGGTTTCTCCATAACGGAACATGCCACAAATTTCAATGAATTCGGCAATGTGTTTATGCGGATCGGCCCGCGAACGGCCATCAAATTGACGGTCTTTGATCATGGAAAGATGGTGACCTTTAACGGTAAAGTTTTCACCAAGGTTGGTAACAACAATAGCAGATCCAGGAGTGGGTGCTACGGTTCGATTTGCGGCCCACATGGGTTGATCGTCAGCCATGGGTATGGGTATTGGTATCGGTTCAAAAAGATTTGAAATGGGATGTTCTTCGGAAAGATTATCAAACCAATTAAGAATAGATGAAGATCTCTTCTTACGAAACAAACTTTCGGGATTAGACAAAGGTGACTTAAGCTTTTTAGTAGTAGAACGAGTGCTCATACAACTACCAAAAGAATATAGGCAAGTACCTAAACAAAAGAACTACGAAAAATAAAAATTACTAAAACAGTAAAAGTAACCGGTTCGGTTGGCGACGAACCGATTCGGCTGAACTCTCGTAAAATAAAAAAAAACTGTAACCGGTTCGGTTGGATGAGAAACCGATCGGTTGGATGATTCTGTGAATTTTTTTTTTTTTTTTTAGAAAACGAACACGAAAAGTGAAGAACTTGTAAAAACTAAAAAGAAAACACAATCAAAATCCCCGGCAGCGGCGCCAAAAACTTGATGCGGTGTTTGTTAGTGCAAGTTTTAAATTTATAAAAGTGAATTACCAAATCTAGAAACAACACATACGAGCAAGTGTACTCGTCCGTTATAGCAAGATATGATGGTAAGTCGGGATCGTTCGCAGGGATTTGTGAGTGAATCAAAAATTAGTCTATAAGTACTTATCTAAACGTGAGCAAATAAAGTAATAAGCAAATTCAATAAATTAAAAACTACGCTTGTTTAGACTAGTTTTCTACTTTGATGACACAAGTGATGTGATAACTCTCGAGAACATGTTGGTTGTGATAATTAGATAGTGATCTAATCTATTGTTTCTACAAGTTAAACCCTCGTCAAGATTTTAGTTCATAAAAACAAGCTTTAAGTGTAAACCAATCAATTCAAGATCTATCCAAGGTTCATAAGGTATGGTGCCCTTAAACACAAGAATAAACTCTTATTATAAATCAAATACTCTTAAGAAATGGTCATTACAAAAGGTCTCCTTTTCATAGACAAAAAGGGTACAATGGCTTATAAACATCTAGCCTTTCGTTATTTGGAGCTATTATCCAACTAGAGTTTACAAACAATCCGATTTGATGTTATAAAAGCTTTTCTTATTACAATTATACTTCTTGTTTCTTTGTTGAGTTAAGAATAATTATGGGTGAAAAACAATCATTCATAGACAAATGATTATAACTAATTAAGTAATATTTAATCTTTCGACCCTTGAAATTATTACTAATTAGTTAACCTTAACTTAACAAATGTCACGATGAAACTTAAGGTACAATTGGTTCTTAGGATTGACTTGAAATTGAATTAAAACATGTTATCACAACCACTACATCACTAAGTATAAAACATCATCCAAACAAGCGTAAAAAGGTATCTAGCTACTCATGGCAAATATGTAAACAAACTCAGAATATTTAACATTAGAATTCATGGTTATAAGTCTTACAATGCTTGGAAATTGATAACAAATGACAAGGTATTGATAACCTAAGTATTGGTGATGGTTCCTTGAGATTTTCGCCTCCAAATGTTGCTTCCTTGGTTCTCCAAATGCTACTGGTCCTTTCTGTACGAATTTGCCTTGTTGAGAGCTTGAAGATGAAAATAATTGAGAGTAGTAATGAGAGTAAATGTCTCCTTCAATTGTTGTTATGACTTGTGTGTGTATTGTGTGTAAGAAGTCCCCTTAGGCTTGTCAAATACTCCTAGCAATCAATTAGGAACATAAATGCTAGAACTTGGGTAACAAGACACTAAGAAGGGCCTAGAACTTTGAGACAAAAGACCAAGATTCGTGTACAAGAAGTTAGTTTTCTCTGCAGTTCCTCCAGCCGAATCGGTTGCGGGTTGCATCCGATCGGCTGGAGGTGGTAATTACCACCAACCGATCCGGCTGAACTCCAACCGATCGGTTGGTGAACTCTGAGTGATTTTGGTCTTTATTCTTTGTTGTGTATTTCTTCATGTACTATCCACACTTAGTTAACTCTGAACTTGGAACTTAGAAATGACCAAACTTCGGTTTCTCCTCATGAATTCCTTCACAAATTGGACTTTGAACTTGGGAATCTTCATATAATCGCATGTGCTCCATTTTCTTCACTTTTTCCTCATTTTTCCTACATTTGGCTACATATGCTACAAAAACATACTTTGATACGATTTAGTTGCAAAAGCATATAAAAGTAACCAAATAACATGCATAAAAACACTATTAACGCTTCTAAAAACATGTTAACTTTGAGCGTTATCAAGGACTAAGCAACATAACAACTAAGCTAGATGTGTTACTTGTTATGGTTTTACATTTAACTCATTTTATTGGCAAGTTCCTGTGGTTAAATTTGTGTTATATTTCACCAATCAAAACTGTGTCGTGGGTGGTGATGACGTATAGTCTACACCGGGTCACGAACCCGTTTGGTAAACAATACCAACACACAAGCCCATTACATATGGGCCAGTTTAATAATAATTGGACTACCAAGTATACGGCTTTGGCCCATGAGGCCCAATCCCAATGCTTATTTAGGGAACGGATAAAGGATATCTTCTAAATAAAGAAGATATATACCAAATATCCGATATCGGTGGATACGCCAAAGAGTAAGGAGCACGAAACCAATAAGGATTTCGTGCCTATATATAGAGGGCGCCAGAGCTCTCACAAAGGTACGACTTACAAACCCTAACTCTTCACAACCCTAAAACTCGATTACTTACTCTCACGCCGGAGGATAATCGGGGGAAACAATCCCTCGATAAGCCTAACGGTGTTTGTTGCTTACTTAGTGCGCAGGTCTCAAGCTTATTATTCAATTGCTACGAAGGAGGGAACCCAAACAGGGAACGCCCAACTTTTGTATCAACAAGTGGCGCCATCCGTAGGACACAACACTAAGGACTAGAATGACGAAACACAAGAATTCTTCCAAGGGGACTCCACAACATGATAAGACGCGTGGTGACCCTTTAAGGAAGAACTACCCTGATGTTCCTCCTAGGAAAACCACAGGGACAACCAGTGCGCCTGGCCGCCAGGAAGTAGAAACCACCACAACCATCCCATCGGTAGAATTACCCGCTGTAGCGGCTCAAACCACTACGGTGGCCCCAAACAACGAGGATCTCCAGCGCAATCTCTTCACTACCCCACATCAAGCGGCAGTCACTGTGGACAACACAGTGCCGAATGCACTTGATCGGGGTAGGATATTTAACTTGGAGGACGATACTCCTGCGCTGGAGGAAGATCCTCAAGAAACAATGTTGAAAAATCTTGTGTCGCAAAATTTTGAAACATTGAACACACTCCTACAAGAGGAAGCTAGGAGGAGGTTAAGAAGTCGACTTGACTTCGATGGAACCTCTCCACCGCGCTATGAAGAGCGCGATAACAACAGGAGGCGCGCCAGCGCTAGAAATAGGCTCGGCACGCCGTCAAACTCACAATACTCGGAGGAACGAGGAGGTAGTGAGAGGCGAACTAACGTCCACACCAGATTGGGTGGCCGCAAAGTACAAGACAGGTTGGGGCGAAAGCACTCACCAAGTGAAGGATCTTCTAGATCTAGAAGAATCCACGACAGACTAGGTGAACAGATATCCCCCAACGAAAGTTTCTCAAGCTCAGGCTTCGAGGAGAAACGGCGCAAGCGCCGCAGAAGAAACGACTCTCCCTCAGACAGCTCCTCGGACAACGATACCAGACATTGGAAGTCCAGGGGAAGACGTTGCAAGGATGAGGAGGATGACATATCCCTCCCTTGGCGTCGCCAAACAGTCGACGCATTCACGAAGCGCATAAGCAACTACTCTGACCACAAGAAGAGACGCATGCCTTCCAATGTGAAGACATATGACGGAACAGGTGATCCAGACGATCACCTTAAGATATTCGAAATAGCTGCTGGCATTGAAAGATGGCCACAACCTGTGTGGTGTCATATGTTCAACTCCACACTAGTGGGGAATGCGCAAAACTGGTTTAGCAAGCTTCCACGGAGAAGCATAGATGGGTTTGAGGAGTTAAGGAAAGCATTCCGCTTGAACTTTACTCAAAGGAAGAAGTGCGCTAAGGAACCAGTCGAATTGGCCAGAGTAAAGCAGCGCCAAGGCGAATCGACAAGCGCCTACATGGAGCGCTTCAAAGATGAGTGCATCAATATCAAATCATGCCCTGAAATACTGAAGATTTCAGGATTCATGAACGGGATCAACAATCGGGACCTCATCAAGAAGTTAAATGATAAAGTTCCCAAAACCTTCGATGAACTCATGAAGCGCACAAGGTCCTTCATCCAAGGAGAGGCCGCAGCCGCAGATAGCAGAGCAGGATACACTAACTATAGACCGCAAGAACAGTCAAGGAAACAATCCAACGACCAAGGCGGTAATCCTAATAAAAGCTATCGCAAGGAGGGAGGCGCACGGGGGAACGACAAGTATACCCCACTGACAAAAACTCCAAAAGAAATATTCGCAACGGAAGGAGCGAACTTCCTTAAACCCCCACCAATGCGCACACCAGAAGGGAAACGCATAGGGACGGGGTACTGCGAATACCATGGACAGAAGGGCCATGGAACAAACGACTGCGTCCAGCTTCGCCAATTAATTGACAAACTAGTCAAGGAAGGGAGGTTGGACCACTTGGTCAAGAACATCAAAGAGGGAAAAGATAAGAACAAACCCGGAGACAAAAAGGATGCGCCTAAAGACAAAGCGGACACGATTTACATGATCCAATCCTGGCAACGCAATGTCAAACAAAAGGTCACTCAGAAGTTCTCTGCAAGCAACGAAATCTCTTTCCCCAAGCTGACTGCGGACAACGCAGTAGCAGAACCCCTCACGATCGAAATACATGCGGGAGGACACGATATCCATCGCATGTATGTTGACGGAGGGGCATCAGCCGAAATAATGTACGAGCATTGTTTCAAAAGGCTGAAACAAGAGATTCAAAACCAGCTAGTTCCAGCTGCGACATCTCTAACAGGCTTCACAGGAGAAAAGATATGGCCAATAGGACAACTACGAATGCTCGTCGAAGTCGGCAACAAAGAGCACTCCGCCAAAGCGTGGATGAACTTCATGGTCATCAGATCTCCATCGCCATACAATGGCATCATCGGAAGATCAGGAATATCAGTGCTCCGCGCAGTGCCATCTCCAGCACACGGGATGCTGAAATTTCCAGTGAAGAGCGGCATTGTCACTCTCTACAATCACGCCCTGCCTCCTGAGGAGTGTAACACAGTCACAGGCAAAGCCATAGTTGCTAAAGAACACGGCGCACCCAAAGTACCAAACTTTAAGGTAGCAATCCACCCCGACTATCCTGAACAACAGATATCGTTGGGAGGCTCGCTATCTAAAAAAGGGAAAACAGCCGTGTGCGTGCTCCTACAGAAAAACCTAGATATTTTCGCGTGGGAACCAAAGCATATGACCGGTGTGCCTCGGTCAATCTCAGAACACAAGCTACAAATCCGACAAGGATACCCGCCGATAAGGCAAAAGAAGCGCGGTCAGGCTCCAGAGCGCGCGAAAGCCTTCCTGGATGAGGTGCACAAGCTTGTGGTCGCAGGCATCATGCGAGAGGTATATTACCACGATTGGTTGTCAAACCCAGTCATGGTAAAAAAAGAGCGACTTCAGCTGGAGAATGTGCGTGGACTTCACGGATCTCAACAAAGCATGCCCACAGGACTGCTACCCACTACCCGAGATAGACTGAAAGGTGGAATCCTTATGTGGATATCCTTTCAAATGCTTCCTAGACGCATACAAAGGATACCATCAAATCCAAATGGCTAAGGAAGACGAGGAGAAAACAGCCTTCCACACAAGTCAAGGCGTCTTTTGCTACACAAAAATGCCTTTCGGATTGAAGAATGCAGGAGCCACCTACCAACGATTGGTAGATAATGCATTCGAAAAGCAAGTGGGTCGCAACCTGGAAGTATATGTTGATGACTTGGTGATAAAGAGCCATACTGAAGAAGAAGTAGTGCGCGACATTGAAGAAACTTTCAAGACACTACGACGAATCAACATGAAGCTAAATCCGAAGAAATGCACTTTTGGCGCTACAGAAGGCATGTTCTTAGGATACCTAATAGAACCTGATGGCATCAAGCCATGACCTGAAAAGACAGAAGCAATCATACAACTCCCTTCGCCACGAACACTCAAGGAAGTACAATCCTTGAACGGAAAGTTGGCCGGTCTGAATAGATTCTTATCTAAGTCAGCGGACAAGTCATTACCTTTGTTTAAAACACTCAAGAAGTGCACAAAAAAGGGTGACTTTCGCTGGACTACTGAAGCGGAGGAAGCGTTTCAACAACTCAAGCAGACGATAGCAGCGCTCCCAAAGATAGTCGCACCCCGACCAGGGGAAGAGTTGATAATGTACCTATCTGCTACACATGGGGCCGTCAGCGCAGTACTGTTGACTGACAGAGACTCGGTGCAAACACCTGTGTACTTTGTAAGCAAGGCGCTCAAGAAGACGGAGGTCAACTACAGCCCGATGGAAAAACTAGTCCTAGCACTAGTATTTGCGGCCAAAAGGTTGCGCAGATATTTCCAGGCACACCCCATTGCGGTGATCACAGACCAACCCATCAAGCAAGCAATTTCCAAACCTGAAGCATCAGGTCGACTGCAGAAGTGGAGCGTACTATTAGGAGAACACAACATCTCCTACAGACCACGCACCGCAGTAAAGGGGCAAATACTCGCGGACTTTATCATTGAAAAGCCAGAAAGCGAGGAGGCAATTCAAACACCCAAGGTGGAGTTGCAAGAAACATGGATCCTGTTTACGGACGGATCGTCATGTGTAGATGGTTCAGGCGCGGGCCTCATCCTCACCAATCCAGAAGGAATGAAGTTCACATACGCTCTGCGCTTTGAATTCACTGCCAAGAACAACGAGGCAGAATATGAAGCCCTAATAGCTGGACTACGAATTGCAATGCGAATGGTTGTACGCAACCTAGAAGCGAACGTAGATTCCCGTTTAGTGGCCAATCAAGTATCCGGAGAGTACGAAGCCAAGGAGGATAACATGATCCAATACCTTGAAAAGACAAAGTCCTTAATCCAAGGATTCGACAGATTCACGATCAAACAAGTCCCTAGAGGAGAAAACAAGAAAGCAGACGCATTAAGTAAGATTGCGTCTACAAGCTTCACACATCTGTCGAAACAGGTATTGGTGGAAATCCTGAAGGACAAATCGATCTCCGAGATGGAAGTATCCACAATCATAGAAGAAGAGGGCCCTACGTGGATGACCCCTATTGTGGACTTCATCAGCAAAGGCATACTACCCCAAGAAAAGAACGAAGCTCGACGAATACGCCGTACAGCACAACGATTCGAACTTAGGGATGGTGTCTTATACAGGCGCTCATTCTTACAACCATGGCTAAGGTGTGTAGGACCCCTGCAGGCAAATTACGTACTTAGAGAGATCCATGCAGGTTCATGCAGTATGCACTCAGGACCACGGTCAGTCGTGGCGCGAGAACTACGGTCAGGATATTACTGGCCCACCATGCATAGAGACGCACGAGACTTAGTACGCAAATGCAGCGATTGCCAAGTTCACAGGCCAATTCCGCGCCAACCACAGCAGGAACTAACACCGATAATAGCACCATGGCCGTTCTACAAATGGGGCATAGACATCGCCGGACCTTTCCCTGTTGCCGCAGGAGGGCTAAAGTTCCTCATTGTGGCGATAGACTACTTTACTAAATGGATTGAAGCAAAAGCAGTGGTGACAATCACGGGCAACCAAGTCAAACGATTTGTATGGGATAACATCGTATGTCGCTTTGGACTACCCGGAGAAATCATCTCAGATAACGGAAAACAATTCCGTGACAATCCGTTTAAAGACTGGTGCGAGCAACTGAACATTACGCAACACTTCGCGTCGGTAACTCACCCACAAACAAATGGCCTAGTCGAACGCGCAAATAGGAGCCTGGGTGAAGGGATCAAAATGCGCCTAGACAGACACAAAGGAAGATGGGTAGAAGAACTGTCACATGTTCTTTGGGCGCACCGCACAACTATCAAGGTTAGCAACGGGGACACCCCATTCTCCTTGGTATATGGAACAGAAGCTGTAATACCAGCTGAAATTGGAATGCCAACTATCCGTACGGCGGAAATTAACACGGCTACCAACGATGACGAGCGGCGTATAGACTTAGATCTATTGGAAGAGAGACGTGAGCGCGCAGCTATACGCGAAAAAAAAGCTAAGTCAAGAATGAAAGGATACTACGATGCCAAGGTGCGCAGCACCTCATTTAGACCAGGCGATTTCGTATACCGCGAAAATGACTCAAGCCGCGTCGAAGACACTGGAAAGCTAGGACCTAAGTGGGAAGGACCTTACGAGGTCATTGAAGCACTTGGGAATGGCGCGTACAAGCTACGCGATAAAGATGGGCAAGAGTTACAACGAACATGGAATGTTCGCAACCTCAAGCGATGCTATCTTTAGAATAGGCTACGGCCCAACGTGGACACTCACGTACTTTAGAAAGTGCCCCAATAAAGATCCATGTAATTTTATTTTTAAAGTCTTATCTAGATAAGTATTTCTCTTTTATAAACTTGCAAGTATTAATAAAACGTTCGCGGTTTCTAGCTAACTCCGCGACAAATTTCTCTACATTGTGATTTAAATACTATTTATATTTCAATGCGTTGGTCACGATACCTTTTAGCCTACATGGCGCGCATGCACTAATCAATACCCACGCTGGTAAAAAGGATGAGTTAACCTACTAAACAACTCGTTGAGTAAGAGGGTTGCAAACCCATCAACTATGGATCACGTATCCTTGTTAAACACCTTGCGCTCAAGACGTTGGCGCAAGTTACTTATGCACCCCATGATGGGTATGCAATAAGGCACACTGTGCGCGTTTAACAACTTAAGGAATCAAGACTCTTGATTCTTTAAAAACCTAAATACGACAAGTAATTATCATAGACGACTATGACTCTCTTTTTTAACTAAGTTAGTAAAATTCCACACACGACTTTGGAAAATTGCTTAATTCATACTTGATTATGATATACTTAGATATTCAATGATATCTTTACGCAAAGATACATAAGCCATACGCGAACAACGTGTTTGAATAAACATAAGTGCTTGAAAAAGTATAACATACGCCAAGTACAAAAAACAAACTTTCTTTATATATGAACTAACAAGTTTGTACAAAAAGATAAGTCCAAGAAACAAAAATTACAAAGGCTACATGCTCCATGAACGCCTCAATGTGCTGGTACTTCCACTCATTGCCTCTTCCTTTGAAGCCTGAAGCTGCTGCAATATGGCCGCGTCTTTAGGATCAACAGTGGCCACGGTGACAGGAACACCGTCGGTCCTAGGCAGATGCGCAGCGCCTATGCCGCACATCACGGCCTTCCCTTTTAGGCCTTTTTTCTTTGCGCACCTGGAAGCATGGAAATTTAAAGACCTTTGTAAAGAAACCTCCTTCTCAATACGGAAGGGATCCAACATATGACGCGGTTGAGCAAAAATAGGTACCTTCAGCTGCGACACATCCGGCTTCAAGAAGAAGTCCTCCTGCTCCTCAGCCTTATCCTCCAAATGCCGCGGAAGAGTCAGCCCCTCCATAATCACATTGATAGGCTGATCTTGGTCACGCTCCAAACGCCCAATGTGAGGAAGGTCAAGCTTCTTCAAACCATCCATGGCAGCAGTAAGACCAGCGGCAGAGTCAACCTTATACTCGGGGATCTCAGCAAGGGGCACGGTTAACTTCTCAGCCTTAGCAAGCTTGCTTATCGCCAAAGACTTGCCATGCGCAATAGCGCAGTTCACCACCTTGATAAAGGCCCCGATGACCTATGGATGCTCCAGCGTACCCATAGCAGCAAGGCGCAGTCCATTGCTGATCAACCACCTACAAAAAACACAAGTGTTAGTAGGGCAAAATAAACATACAAGTTATGAAAGATATAAGAGAAGGAATGATTACCTGCGCTCAGCAACAGACTGAACCAGGTGCGGGTACAACTCCTCATCAAACTCAATACTGAGCTTGCGGAGCTTCTCATCCTTCTCGTCCAGCGCTAACTTCACCCAACTGCGGAAAGTATCCAAGTTGGCGAAGTGCTGGCCCCAGTTTTGCTAAAGATGTTTCAGCGCCCATAAGGAGTTCGCCCTATGGCGGGAAGCACCTAAGCGTTCCCTCTCCAGCTTCACCAGCAGCGACATCTTCTGGTCGGACAAAAGTTGCGCAGACGCCTCTACGTGCTCCAGTTCAGCCTTGGAGCTCAGCTGCTCAGCCTTAGAGCTTGCTAGTTCCTCCTGGACGGACGCCAGCTGCGCCGTCAGGGTAGCGATCTTCTCCTCATACTCAGCCTTGGCACTCGCCACCAGCTCGGACTGGCGCGCCGCGACTAAGGCCAATTCCTCCATTGCGGAGCCAAAAGAAATTGACTCCTTGCCAATGTCCCTAGGAGATTGCGTCCCATCGCTGCTGCTCCTCACATGTAAAAAGGGACTCTCCTCGGAAGACGCAGCTTCATCATTGCTGCTCCTCACATGTTGATCAAAGATCCCCACATCTTGATCAACGCCCCCCGCATGCTGATTAAGACTCCCCACATGTTGATCACTGCACAAAAGAAAGACACCCAAGTGTTAGTACACGAAAACAATTCGGATACACAAAACACTAAGTAAATAGCAAATATACTCATATGTGCGGAGGAGAAGAGGGCCCACTCTTCTCAGCATCAGGCATAGTTACGTCCCCCTTAAAGTTCTCAGCACCCTCACTGCGCCAAAGACAGAAATAAGTTAAACAATAACTTAGGAACAGTTTATAACAATAAACATTAAATTTACCCTGTGGAAGGTGCTCCATCTCCAGCCTCGGTACGCGACCTCTTAGAAGACTCCGCGCCATCACTACCAGCCCTATTGCGCTTCAGAATCAGCCTCTCCTCCACTTCCTCGTCTGACTCATCCAACTGTATGACCTGCGGATCAAGAGTAGGCTGTGCAACTTCAGTCTCCTGCTGCACAGAAGGGGCAACCTCCTGTATTGGAGTAACCGCGGTCGCAGCAGGTGAACCCTCGGGTTCTGGCACGATCAGGTCCACGACGCGCCCCCGCGTCGTCTCCAAAAGGGGCTCCTCCCCTTCCCTCACAGGGCGCACCCCAACGGTGGCCGACGTGGGCACCTCCATATTAACAAGCCCAAACAAATCCATCTCTGCGCAAATAACAAACGACAAGTATGTTATATAAGATATGGAAAGAGAAAAACGCTTACACTACTAACGAGACAAAGAAGACAGGATGAGCACCAACCCGAACCATCTGCAGCGATAAACATTGGGACACAATAGGGTGGCTCGAAGTAATTGCGACTGATGCCCATGTGCACCAGGAACGCCTCCGGGTATGGCCTGATGTGCAGACGGTTCGCGTCAATAGTTGACGCATGGTCCGGGTTGTACCACGTGTCAAGAGGGCACTCATCCTTCTCCAAGGCCGTCTTGGTGTGGAAGGGAAAGTCAAATGGAAAGACGGCAGCGTCAATCCAAAAGAACTTCTCCCTCCAATGGGGGAGCTTGTCCACCTTCTTCGCAAAACACTGAAGCGCGCCTACGCGCTTCGTGAAGGTAACCCACCCGTTTAACCACGACGTGCGATAGAACGCACGGAACAGGTTGAGGGTGGGAGGAATCGCTAATAAGCGACAGTTGATTTTGAAGTTTGAAATTTTCCCAGCGCCTATAGGATGCAACTGGGAAATATGAAGGCGATAGTACACAAGGATATCCCTCAAGAGTACGGTGATGGGCACGCGCTGATTCGCCCATTCGAAACAGCGCGTGTATAACCCTATTTTCCCATCGGGGAAGTCTGCTATGGTGGCGTCTGGATCAGGCACCGCGGGGTGCAGATCCAGGGGGATATAATAATCTGAGGAGAACTGATTTAGATCATCCTCGGTCAGAATGGAATGACAGTCTTCAATTTGAATGACCATTTTTGTTTTTAACGGTGCAAGCGCTGACTACCTTGGCGTAGAAATTTAGGGTTGCAGCGAAGATTTGGGAGTTTTTTGAAAATGGATACACACTTTTTACTGTGAAAAACACGGTAAAAATGAGGAGGTTTATATAGGTTTCTCACCCACCACCGATGATTGACACGTGGATTCCACTAACTCAAAACGTGTGGACGGGGATTGAAACGGTTTAGGACACGTGGATAGCCTCTCCGCTTCCCGAGGTGAATGATTTGAACCTTTTAGCCTCGATACACTGCATGAGGATTTTTTGGCGGTAAAATCTTGAATTCTTCCCGCGTACGAGCCGGGAACGACTTGACACGGTTTAAGTCTAGCGACCGCATGCTTTACCATGCGCACACTAGACTGGGGGGACATGATGATGTATAGTCTACACCGGGTCACGAACCCGTTTGGTAAACAATACCAACACACAAACCCATTACATATGGGTCAGTTTAATAATAATTGGACTACCAATTATACGGCTTTGGCCCATGAGGCCCAAGCCCAATTGATGAGTGCTCAAACACTCATCATTTTTGGTCAATTCTGAAACGCAAAACATCTGAAAACACGCAAAATCACATCAAAATGATGAAAATATCCAAGGATCGTGTTTTATGTGTCTCAAATGCAAAATGTTTAAAAACAAATGAAAAACGAGCAAAGTTTGCAGAATTGGCAGTTTCAGTCCCCCAACTTTCTAAGTTTGGCAAAAATAGTCCCTGGAGTTTAAAAATGTGGAGTTTTATCATTCAAGGTCCTTGAATTGTTTTAAGTTGTCAAAAATGGCCCTTGAATGAATTTTTTGGGCAATTGGCAAAACAGGCCCCTGAAGTTTGTGAAAATTACAAAAATGGTCCTTGGGTTTTTAAAAAAAAGTGGAAAATGGAATTGTGGTCCTTGTTTTATTGATATGTGGCAATATTGGTCCTTGTGAGAATTTTGGGTAATGCACAAGTTCAGTCCCTCATGATTGGTAAATTTACATGTATGGTCCTTGTGTTAATAACAAAACCAAACGGACACCCTTTGTTGTTAACCCATCAAACCAAACTTAATCCAACCCATCCCATTTACCAACCCAAAATCCACCCCTGGCCCAATTCACAAACACCCGGCCCAAAAAGAAATATAAACTTCCCCGTTTATTACTCCCTCCCTTGGTCAAACCCCACGGTCAACTCTTCTCCCTCCCAACATTTTCCCCCAAAACCAGGGTACTCCCCCACTCCTCCACATGCTACCCCCACCTCCATAGCCACCTAATTGTCTCATTAACCTTTTCCAACATTTATTGCTTCACCTAATCCACTCAAATGGTTCATAATAATCTATAAATATTTTTGGCGCCAAAATCAGTTGAATGGTGGAGATTGGTTTTCAAGCATCCAACGGCTCAGAATTGGAGTGGGAAAAGTTCAGAAGGGTCCATAAACCCTAGAGGTTCCATATAAAGAGAAAGAGATGCATTGTGGAGAGTTATCTAGTGTAACTTAGTAGAATTTAGGTCGTTTAGTAAATTTTCTCAAGTTCTTTGTATTTTAAAGCTTCTAAGTGTTGTTTCTAGTAATCTCAGTGTAATTTGAATCTTTTTCATCAATTAATTTCAAGTTTTAGTGATCGAATCGTATTGTGCCATTTTTATCTAAAAATTCCATTTGTGATTTAATGTTAATGATTGGTGTTGTTATGGACTAAGTTAGATCATATAAGCTCCTAGGAAGCTTATAAAAGCTTCTAGTAACCTTAAAATCCAGTTTAGGTTCAAAAGATCAAAAATACCAAAAATCAAGAAAAATAAAGAAAAAATAAAAAGTTGCAGGTTTATGATGAAGAAGGCTGGAGCATGGTAAATTGTGGATGGCCATGGGTTAGTGGTTCTGTGGAGAACCTATAGGGTTGATCACTTGGTTCTTGTTCTTGGCTTTTGCTTGAAGTGCTCACTTGTAAGCTTGTTCCTAATTACCTTGTTCTATCTCTTGGTTGTGTGATTTTGAGTACTTTCTGTGTTTTATGCTTGTTTGTTGTTAAAGAATCATAATCTAGCTTATAAATTAGGTCTTGTTTGTTGAAATTCAAAATTGTCAAAATACCACTTTTTCACAGTCAAACAACAATTGTGTCAAATTTGAGTTTTCTGCTTAAGTTGATTGTTGTTTCATGATTGATTGATCTAATTTAGTGATAATCAGTAGGTGTGAATTTGTGTTAGTGGTTAAATAGCTCATCTCCTTTGAAAATCATTTCTTACCTCTTTTAAAGGAGTGTTTGGTTTAACCTGATTCAGAGTATTAGAGCCTGTTATTGTTGTAACTCTTGGTTCAGACATACTAAATTAGGTCTCATTAGTTCATAATAGTCATAAAATCTAGTCCTTGTTTGTGAGAAAAGTCAAATCATTCTTAATCTCAACTTATGGTTTAACTGTCAAAGACATTGGCTCCTAGATCACCCAAATCCTTTCACAAGTTGTTAATCTAGCTCAAATTAGTTTTAAATAAGCTTAATTTTCCATTCTAAGTCAAATTTGATCAAGCAAAGTTCATCAAAGTCAATTCTCAAGTTTCATCAAAAAGTCAAATTTGCAACCCTGCAGTTTTTGAATAAAATATAGAATTTCATGTAGGCTTTATTACTTAGATTGGAACTTTGAGCTTTTGGAATTTTGTCATTTGGTTGGTTAGCTTGCTATATTATTTTTGTTAATTTTGTAGGAGCTTATTTACTTGTTTAAATTAGCTTGTTCTTTGAGCACTTTTTCATAAAAGTGCCCTGCACTCAGCATACCACCCATTTTCATAAGCTTCCAATAAGCTTATTTGTGGGACCTAGCCTTGGTGCCTTGGCTTTTTGGGAAGGCAAGCAAGCCATTTAGCTAGCTCAGTGCTCATTTTGTAATTTGTGGCTTATTTGATAAGGCTGCAATAAGCTTTTACTTTGTCCCATTTTCTGTTTTCATTGGGTAACCAGTGGGTTTCAAGTTTCTTCATAAGCCTTTCATAAGCTCACCAGTGGACCCCACTGGGTGAGCTTTGGCTTTTTGGAGACCTTTCCACCCTAACTTGCCACTCCAGTGCTTATTTTGTGCTTTTGAGCTTATCTCATAAGCTTAATTTGCCTCTAAAGTTAACTGCAGGGGTGTTTGGTTAACTGTGTGATTGAATTAGCTTATTTGCTTATTTTAGCTCACTCAGTGCTCAATTCTTGTTCATACCACTTATTTTCTAGTCCAATCAACTCATTTTCATCTTATTTTAGTTTGGTTTTCAGTTTATAAGCTTGGTTGAGCTTTTGAGTTTCATTTAAGCCAAGAAGCTCAACTGCTTATCTCATAAGCTCTCAATTTCTTTGTTTTTCTAGTTTCAAAACTTTTTCTTTTATTAAAGTTACTTTATTTGAGTAGGTTAACAGTTTTATAAAAAGAAAAATCAAAAATCACCACTTTAAGCTAAGTGATAGCTTCTATTTAAGAAGCTTATTGCCCATTAGCTTATTTTCCTTAAGCACTTGCTTATTTTATATTTTTCATAAGTTTCTGTACTTATAATAGATTTTTAGAAAAAGTTCCAGAATTTTTAGTGGTCATTTAGTATTTACTAGAGTTTAAATTAGTTTAATAAGTAATTAAATAGTAATTAATTTATAATAAATTAAGAAAAAGCCAAAAAAATTAGATTTTCAGTTTCATAATTAGCTTTATAATATTTTAGATTTTTCCAATTTAAATTTTCATTTTTCCAAGTTATTTTCCTATTTATTTCATTTTTAGGTAATTTAAATTAGTAATTAATCTTAGTTAATTAATAATAATTAATTAAAAAGTCAAAAAAAATATTTTTCTTTTTCTTAAAATTTTCTTTTATCATTCAGATTGTAAAAATATGCTTTTCATATCCTAGGCATTTTTAGATTTTCGTTTTCACTTTTATTTTTGTACGTAGACGTTTTTATAAACGTATACGTATAATTTTTAGACTTGTAATCGTTTGTATTTTTCAGTAATCGTCTGTAGCGTTTGTGTATCATTTTTAATTGTGATTTCACAGATTAATTCAAATCAATTTCACTTTTCCATTCCCGTTTCATAAACACTCGATCTCATTACCGTTTTCGACACAATTCACTCCTCGTCGGGATTTTAAACGACCCGAGGAATTCCTATACTCTCCTTGGTGTATTGTGCTCTTAGATAGTTGACTGTAGTTGACCAAATCCTTGGTTGACTTTTGTTGACCGTTTCTGAGCCAATCACCAATGCTTATTTAGGGAATGGATAAAGGATATCTTCTAAATAAAGAAGATATATACCAAATATCCGATATCGGTGGATACGCTGAAGAGTAAGGAGCACGAAACCAATAAGGATTTCGTGCCTATATATAGAGGGCGCCAGAGCTCTCGCAAAGGTACGACTTACAAACCCTAACTCTTCACAACCCTAAAACTCGATTACTTACTCTCACGCCGGAGGATAATCGGGGGAGACAATCCCTCGATAAGCCTAACGGTGTTTGTTGCTTTCTTAGTGCGCAGGTCTCAAGCTTATTATTCAATTGCTACGAAGGAGGGAACCCAAACAGGGAACGCCCAACTTTTGTATCAACAGGTGGCATGCAAATTTGTATTTGTGTTTCTTCTTCGCTTCCAAAACTGAGTTTTTGTATGTCCATTATCTAGTAAGTTTTAAAAATAAGTACGCAATAATCTTCGACTTATTTGTGTTTTCCCACGACACAAACGAAAAGAACCCAACATCAAACGTGTTCAACACCTTTAAACTAGTCTCGTGTAGTATTTCTAAACCCATTCAATTTTTTTATAAGCACATTTATACATAGGTTAGCTTATAAATAAGCACTTGGTAACCGGTTTGGGCCGTTTGGCCCCTTTACGTGCTCGACTTGGCTTTAAAAGTGAACCTGTTTGAGAAGTAAGCTCATAATTAAGCTTAGTAAATACGTTACATAACTTTGAAAATAAGCTTCGCGAGCCACAGAACATAGTAGGTCGATTGTGTATAAGTCCTACGAGCCAAAACTTAGTTACACGTTTCATATATATACGTTTTCATTGGTTATATAAGTTTCAAAATATATGTTTCGTATAGCTCACTTTGGTTTCGTATGGGTCGAGTGAAGTACCCAAAAACACTAGTTTGTGAGGTTTATTAAGGTTAAGTCCACACAAGTTTTGCAAACAACAACTAAATAGGTTAGCAAACGTGAGCATGTAAATGTGTACGAGTATAATTACGAAACAACAGGAGATTTTCAAGAAACAATACATAGTACGCATGCATGAGTTGCAAGGAAACAAAGTAGTAAGTATGAAAAATGTGTGAGGCTCACAGTGAGTGTGTTAAGTGTGAGGAAAGGAAATAAGAGAACTTGCTAACCACTAGCTTATAACCCTCGACTTAGTAACCATTTGCTTTCAAAAGCCTAACTCGATTACACCGCTTCGAGACCCTTAGCCTTCACTAGTTTGTAATTTGTATAAGTGAGAAGTGAAAGTGGATGTGTGTTAAGTTGGGTGTTTGTTGTGTCCGGTTATAAGGAAAGGAAGAGGAGAGAGATGTTAGCTAGTATAGGGGTTGACAAAATGGGTTTAGGGGACTCCTTGGTGTAGCCAAACCTGTCGAAAGGGGTGGAAATCCATAGAAGTTGACTTGGGGTGGATATAAGGTTTACACAATGGGTTGTGTGGGTTAGTAGGGAGCAAAATATGTCAATGTGTATGATTTGGATCAAGTACTATGGGTTTAGTTTCATTTTTAAAATAAAAGTGTGTTACAAAGTTACTAGGGTGCGTTTGATAGTAAATCATCAAAAATGTGTGTTGGTTCGAATGCTACAAGGCCACAGCCAAATCATTGGGCTTGTTGGGCTCACGCATGACTAAGGCCCAAATGAAAGAAAAGAGCGTGTTTGTTTGGCGGAATGTATGGGTCGAAGCCCAAAAGAAAAGAAAAGGTGTGTTTGTTTGAAAAACTTTGAGTTATGGATTCGCAAAGGCCCAAAAGAAAGTGTCGGGTTTGATAAGCCCGTTAATTAATCTAGTGTTAGTACGCGTGGGAGCTCGTTAGTAGGAAGTGTGAGTTACGTTACATAGTTAGTTGACGAATATAATTCGTAGTTGTATTGTTTAAGTAAAAATAATAATAATAACGCGAAGAATGGTTAATTAAACTTTCAAATTGAATTAATTCGTGTTTAACGATAATTAATGACTGGGTAAATTACGAGTTGTTACACACAAACATTTTTTGCTTAAATTATGCAATTGGGTTGAATCTGTTGATGTCAATTTTTTGTAGAAAAAAGTTTTGTAACATTTTTTGTAACTACACTAAGACGCAATTTTTTGGGAAGTACACGGTTTTAACACCCCAAAACCAGGTTATAAGTATTAAATAATGATAAAATGTCTTAAAATAGTTTGACCAAGACTTTTATATGTTTGAAGGTCTAATATGATTGGTTAGTCAAATTGTGGTAAATTGGAAGTCAAACCCGATAGTCAAACTATAATTGAATATGTTATGTAAATAGTTTTAGAAAGTATTGTGTGCCACAAATATATGGGATAAGACTTGAGGAACCATTTGTGTCAAATGGCCAACTAATTTATATCTAGATAATCCTAGAATTTCCCTGGAAAAACTCCACATTATTCTGGAGATGTGTGGTATTTGTGTGTGTCGACAAACAAAGAAAAGAATAGGTCAGAACAAGATTTTGATGATCAAGATTAAGAAGAATTAAGGTCTCAATTCAAGAGATAAGCCTTAATTATACTTATACACAAGTAAGTAGTCCCATATCTTAAGTTAATTGATAAATTAAATAAGGGATAATGATTTCTAAATGTATCAAACTTGCCACGTTTTACTGACTTATGTATGGAACTTTTAATTTTGCTATCTTGGAGTATAAACTTACTAATCTTTGCAAATTTGTGTACTCGTCCCACATGCCAATGAGATTAGCTGAGTTGGCAAGGTGGACCTTGTTGACCCCGTTATTTTTATAAAAATACCGTTATATTCAGTCCGTTTTCCGTTATGTGCATTTTTTTTATTATTAACCAAATCTTTATACTCTCTCTCTCTCTCTCTCTCTCTCTCTCCATAATCTACTTTCCCAAACCCAACATCGATCTCACACAGTTACCCAAAATCCAAAAAACCCTAATTTCATCCAGTGTATCGTTTCATGCTAATTTCAACCATTTTTTTTCAATTTGATTATTTTACAAGGTATTCTAAGTAAGTACAACAATAAATTAATTGTTTTCCCCAATTATTCCAAACCTAATTGACTGTTCTTAACTTTTTTGATTTACTAACCCTAATGTGCTATTGTGTGTTTGACAGAATGATACCTGGACCCAATGGTATTGAGTTAGATGTATGGAATGATGGTATTTTCAAGGAAGATCCTTTAAGGTACGAAGATGGAGTTATTTTGCACGCGTATATTGCTAGGCTGCCACTCAAGGATCTGATAGAACATGTGAAGAGGTATACTGAGTGTGCTCATGTATTTGGTTTATACTATAAAATGCCACTTAGTGAATTGGATAAGGGTTTAGTAAAATTTGATTGTGATTGGGAATGCAATAGGATGTATGATCTTGCAAGGTTGTTTGGGAAATTAGAAGTTTATGTAGATCACACTAACCTTGACTTTAGCAAGTACTTAGCTATCACTGACCCTGGTACACCTACTTCT
Organism: Artemisia annua; assembly: GCA_014162995.1. Lineage (NCBI taxonomy): Eukaryota > Viridiplantae > Streptophyta > Magnoliopsida > Asterales > Asteraceae > Artemisia > Artemisia annua. The sequence continues at coordinate 92,873 of LBNU01037998.1, read as the reverse complement.
AAGTATAGAGCAGCAGACAAAAAAGGTATTGTAATGAATTTAGTGAAGAAGAAATGGTGAATTGGGCTGAGCAAGAGGTTGAAATTGATGTAGGAATTGATACTGCTAGTGATAAGGTTAAGGGTAAGGCTAGTGTGGTTGATAAGGGTAAGGCAAGTGTTAGTAAAGTTGGTGTTAGTGATACTGGTGTTAGTGATTTAGCTGTGGCAACAACTAATGCATCTGCAAGTGCTAGTGATAGTGATGATAGAGATTATGCCGACAATGGTATGTTAGAAGAGAGTGACAGTGATGATAGTGAATTTTCTGACAAGTCAGTTGACTATTTAAGTGCTGGTGAAGAAGAATTAATTCAGCACAGAACTAGGAAAGCAAGTAGGGTAAAGACCAAAGCTACACCAGTTCCTGATATGGCTGCAAATCCTAGCACTAGTAGACCTAGATGTGGTGACAGAAGTGAAGTATTTGTTGAGCATGATGAGTTCATTGATGAGTTGTTGAGGAAGATGAATGATGTGGATTCTGATCGGAACTTACAAGACCCATTTTTTGGTGTACAAGCCACTCAAGACAGATATCCTACATATGATGAAAACACACATTGGAGGATGCAAGCCCCAAAGGTAAATTACTTTATGAATTATAGTGTCACTTGTGTATTGCTACATTTTAATGTGAATGTTAATATAAAATACTTATTCACAGGTTGGCCTAAAGTTTGAAAGTGTTGCCAAGTTGAAAGAAGCCTTGAAAACTATGCTTTGGCAAATGGCTACTCCATCTTGTATGAAAGGAATGCTGCAGATAAGATTATTGTTGTGTGTGGGCAAAGACCACCAGGTAAGTTAAAAGACCCTGAGAAAGGTAAGCAAAGAAAACAATTTAGGTTTCCTAGTGAGATTGCAGAAGATGTGCCTAAGTGTACTTTTAGGTTGTATGCTAGATGGATGACTTTAGAGAGAACCTTTCAGGTTATATCATTGATACCTGACCACACTTGTGTAAGAAACTTTCAGTATGGGTCATTAGTTGACTATAAATGGATAGGCAAAAAGTTTGGTGACAAAATTTGGAAAAATCCAGAAATTAAGCTTGTAGATATTGCTGACCTAGTTATGAAGAAGTATAAGTGCACTGTAAGCCTTAATCAGAGTAGGGCTGCTAAGAAATGGGCATTGACAGAATTTGAGAAAACTATTGAAGAACATTATGCTTTGTTAAGATCATATGGCAAGGAGTTATTGGATAGCAACCCTGGGTCAACAGTTAAACTAGGAGCCACACACAGTGAGGAAGGCGCCACTGTTTTTGATAGGTTCTATGTATGTCTTGGGGGGTTAAAGGAAGGGTTTAAAAGGGGTGGCCTTGCCCCACAAACACCCAACCTTCTTTTTGCTCTTCCTTGGGGTTGCCTCCACGAACGCGCCACCTAGGAGCCCTACTCATATTCCAAAGGCGCTACTGAAATTCAAGCAGGAGAGTGGTTGCTTTAGATGGGTATTTTTTAAAAGAGACCAAACCAAGGTGAGATACTAACTGCAATAGGCAGATATGGCAATAACCAAATTTACCCTATTGCTTGGGCTGTGGTTAGTGTAGAGAATAAAGATACTTGGTGTTGGTTTTTAGAGTTGGTAGGTGATGATTTGGACATGCCAAATGGAGCAGGGCTTACACTGATGTCTGATCAACATAAGGGTCTTATTGAGGTTGTGAAATAAGTTACGCCTCAAGCTGAGCACAGACAATGTACTAGACATATATATGAAAACTTTAGGAAACAATACAGCGGTGAAGATTTTAGGCTTTTGTTTTGGGGAGCCTCTAAAGCTACATACCCACAATGGCTCTATAAAGTCATGGACAAAATCAAAGCTACAAACCCTAATGCCCATAAATACTTGATGGATAAGGATCCTAAAACATGGTCTAGAGCATTTTTTGAGTTAGATAGAGGATGTGGGGCTGTGGAAAATGGGTTTAGTGAGTGCTTTAACTCAGTGTTGGTTACTGTTAGGGACAAACCAATACTAACAATGTTAGAAGCAATTAAGGTGATTGTGCTTGAGAGGATAATACTATGAGGAAAATCTCAGCAAAATGGACTGATGATATATGTCCATTAATCAAGAAAAGAGTTGATGTGTTAAAGGATGATGTGAGGTAAGTTTGTTTCACATATATTATACCCTCATGACTTCCTTATATGTTGTATACTAACTATATGAATGTTGATTCTTTCCAGGTTTTGGCATGTGATACTTGCAGGGGCAATGCACTTGAGGTTAGGAATGGGAGCTACTCTTCAAAGTCAAAGTTGATGAGAGGACATGTTCTTGCAGGATGTGGCAGTTATCTGGCCTGCCATGTGTCCATGGTACAACTGCAATCTTAAGGATCAACAGGTTTCCAGAACAATATGTTCCAAATTGGTTCAGGAAGGAGCTCTACTATGCAACATACCACAACTATCTTAGTCCAGTTGGTGGTATTGACTTTTGGCCTGACCAAAGTGAATACTCAAAAGTGTTGCCACCAATTGTTAAGAAAATGACAGGAAGGCCAAGAAAGAAGAGAGTAAGGGCAAAAGATGAAGGTGGGAGCTCTACAAGGGTGTAAAAGGTAGGTGATGCGTGGTTTTGCGACCTACGCAGTAGGTTTTACCTCTCATGGGATCTTGAGAAGCTTGCAATCCCCACCAGGCAGTGTACCTGACCGATGTAGTATAGTGAAGTGGCAAGTACCGGGGGATTGATCGTTCTCTCGGGGAATAGTGTCGTTAGGGTTGAAAGCTACTTATAATTTAGGTCTAAGGGTGAGGGATGATTCTTTTTGTATTTTTTTTTATATTTTAAGGAAAGCAAGTAAAATCTCGGGTATTTAGAAGAGTGGGCGGAATTAGTTGCTAGTCAACTAACCCAAATATCTACTAATGCAATTAAAATAAAATAACAATAAAATAAAAGTGGTTGTGAAACTAATATGGAGAAAAGTGTGTTTACTTATTTTCATTACTCCCTATCTATCTTTTACCGGTTAATTGGTTTGTTACAATTGTGTGGATAACGGGTTGTATTCCTTAATACCATTCGTAGGGCCGTGTACGATCTTCCCTAACTCTATGAGTGCAAATTTCATTCTATAGAGACACGTTTAGTATCCAAACTATGAAATCACTAGTAATTACCTATGCATTAAATACAACCATATAATCGTAGTACACATCCGATTCATGTTTCTTAAGACGCTCAAGCAAGTCACCAATTGGAAGTTAGCCAGTTTTCTTAAGCCTAACATCGACATCACCCACCCGCAACAATTAAAAAAAAAACTACATTTAAAAATAATAATAATAATAATAATAATAATAAAAATAATAATAATAATAATAATAATAATAATAATAATAATAATAATAATAATAATAATAATAATAATAATAATAATAATAATAATAATAATAATAATAATAATAATAATTGATATGTGTTAAATCACATATCATTTATTTACCATTTTAGGACCAAAACAACCAAAAACGCTAACAAATGCCAAAGATATACGTGTTTTTGCGTTTTTGAATGTGCAGGTAAAGATATTGTGAATATGGACAAAAAACAAGCCGAAAACGACAACACGAGCATGAGATTGGAAAAAGGATCAAAATCTAGGAGCCGGGGAAGCATTTTTCACATTTGAGCTTAGAATGGCAAAACAAGTCCTCATAGAATCTCAAGAAGTCAAGTTTGGTCCCTTGAAAATATTTACACAAGAGGTCCTTGGAATTTCAGAATATACATAATTGGTCCTTGTGTTTACATTAATTTATTGCCAAGTCCAAAGCTGCCGGGGAAGGTTTGAAACGAATTTGACGTTTACGTTTGTTGTTTTGTGATTTGAAGAACCTTCTCCTGGGAAGTTATCGTTTTTGAAAGATAAAAAATAATAATAAATAAAAAGGGAATACTTGTCACCAAGTATTCAACAAAACTCCAAAAATATAATAAACATCCTCGGTCTTCGGTTGAAGGAGGGCGGTTGTAAACCAAATAAGCTTTCGCAACAAAAGATAATCGTGAAATCAATTGTTACCCGATTAGCCCATAAAGCGAAAAGGTTTCATTTGACGTAACGGTTAACAAAAAGATAATAAAAACAAAAGAAAAAAATATAAAAAGAAAAAGACAAAAATATTTTCTGATTCTATTTTTAATTTTCATTTTCAGTTTAATAATATTTTTAGAAAATAAATTTGTAGAATAAAGTTTTCATTTTATAATTAGTTTGATTTTCTTCAATTAAACAAAAATACAAAAATAGTTTTTAATTCATATTAAATAAATAAAAAGCCAAAAATAATATTTTACTTTTTCCTAAAATTTTCTTTTATCATTTTAAAGTTTTAAAAATTACTTTTGAGCCCGTAGGTTTAGTCTAGCTCAAAATTTACGTTTTATTTTGTTAAGTAGACGTTTTTCCTAGATCGCGTTTATGTTTTTATAGTTTGTGCTTTAGCTACTTGTACATATTGCATTCATTAGTTTACTTTCACCATTAATTCATGTCATTTGTAGCATAATTCAAAAAACCAATCTCAAAATATTTTACCATTCACTTCACATGAGCACATTCTTATTCGTCAAACTCGCCGTCAACCTTCGTTGGGAAACGACCCGAGGGATATTCTCACGAATATTCCTTTGGAATAAACGTACTACAAAATACTTACATCAATAATAATAATAATAATAATAATAATAATAATAATAATAATAATAATAATAATAATAATAATAATAATAATAATAATAATAATAATAATAATAACAAACTACATTTAAAAAAAAAAGAAGAAGATTATGTAACACTCGTCATATGACTAAGTTGACAATTTTGAGAAAATTATGCATGTCATTTTTATTTTTAGGGCATTTACAATTATCATTTTAATTTTTCCTAGGGGGCCACCACCCTCTTCAAGCTCCACTAAGCTCCACCCTTGAACCCAGTTCTACTAAAATTATGCCTCTTGAGTTTATAGGGTGACTATGTTTGTGCAACGAGCTTTCAGTTTGCTGGATCCAATCAAAACAAAACTTGACCTATATCAAAATTTTGGTCTCAAATCCGTCAAGGTTTCAAACTCAGTTTCTTTTAATGCTGGGGTAGGCCGCAAAACAGTCATATACTAATATAATCTTTTGTATCTGAGATTGAGAAGGTTTTTATTTTGAGAAGATTGAGAAATCTTCGTTCAAACAAAATGATTCATGTTTTGGATTTGATTCACAAGTAAACATCATTTTATGGTGAATCGAATCTATAAATCACAAATTTGATTCACAAATCATTGTTAAAATTGAGTTATGATGATGATTCATTAAATTTATACAGATGATTCAGTATTCTACATATATCGCAAAATCGAGAGATTTTTAACATTGATTCAATTTTTTTTTACACATTTTGAATTCTAATCACATTAAAATGAGTTTTACGCTTGAAAAACATGAATCAAAGTTAAAAATCTATCGTTTTTGAAAACCTTCTCAATCTTCTCAAAATAAAAATCTTCTCAATCGATCCGGATTCATACCAATATATCCTACAGACTTAAAAATGTTGTTTTGAGATCATACTTGTGTTGACGGTTGAAGGAGTACTTTTGTAATATTTTTATGTTGTCACATATCGAAATGATATTTGAAATAGGATTTTTTGGCATAATTTTAGAGGTCAAATATATATTTGGAACATTGATGAAAATTCATGACTACTTTGTGTTATAAACCTGCTTTGCATTTTAATTCTTTATAAATTAAATAAAAAATGTCTCTCTCCTCTTTTCCTCTAACCCTTTTTTTTCGGAATATTCCGCCATTATTAAAATCATTGAAAAACCTTCATCTCTTCTTCAATTTCTGAACGATTTTAAATTCTGATTACACCAATCGATTTGTCTAATTGTTGCGCACACACCGTTTAGTTTTAATTGTAAATTCGTTCAGTATTGAGAAAACCCCCAATTGAATGATCTTGGCGCCAAAATATAATTTCTTTCCTATTGTTGCTAATGACTAGTATTGTCACTGCGAACATTATGATCAATTGTTAGTTGTTTTTCGTTGGATCAATTCTACTTTTTTAGGTGTTTTTCATTTAAAAAAGTGACTTATGTGAAACAAAAAGAAACAACGGACGTCTAATCGGACCACTAGGGTTCCGGTGAGGCTTAATGATCATGTGGTAAGTACTTTCGGGCAAAAACGTGCTGAAACTATGCCGGAAGTTACTTTGAAGGAAAGTGTGAATAAGTGTGATGGGGAAACAAGTGTTATTGGTGATACTGGTACACCAAGTAGTATGGAGGGGAAGAGAAGGGAGGTTAAGAATGTGAATGAACCGAATATTGATAGTAATGCTAGTGTGGAAAGGAAGAGTAGTGATGTTGATAATGTGAATGAACTGTCGGTTGATAATGTGAATATTGATAGTAATGCTATAGGGGAAAACAGTGGAATGAGTGTTTCGGTTGAACCAGGGGTGAATGAAATCAATAAGCAATCCACAACTAATGAAGAGAATTTTACAAACGCCAATACAGGTGATGGAGAAGGTGACAATAATTTCACTTGCAGCCTAAATGAGGGTATTCAGGGGCAAAGCACTAATTGCAATGTAAGTCATTCAATATTACATGTGAATTTAGAGTCTAATATTGTTAAAACTAGCAGTGTTGAATGGTCTACACATAATGAAACTAGTTACGCTAATAGGACTATGAAGAATGTACAACAATTGGGCAATATATTGAGTCATATTCCTACTAGTTTAGATAAGAATGGGACTGAGGTTGTGATATTTGATGAGGAAATTGTGATGGAAGGATGCAGAAAGTGGGAATTGACAGCCTGTGGGTATTTTGTGGGCTATACAATATATGAACAAGAGTTAAAATACCATCTCTTTAGAATGTGGGGAAGATATGGTTTGAAAAGCATTCACAATATTGGAAATGGAATATTTGTATTCAAATTCAATAATGAAGAAGGGCTGACAACTATAGTGGAAAATGGTATTTGGATTGTTAATAACAAACCTATGGTGGTCCAAAGATGGGATATGAGTGTTGATATTAGCAAAACAGAGCCTGATGTTCTGCCCATTTGGGTAAAAATGGTCAAGATACCTCTTGAAGCTTGGAGTGTCAAAGGCCTAAGTGCTCTAGCAAGTAGATTGGGCACACCAGTAATAATGGATTCCATGACCACTAGGATGTGCAACCAAGGAGTAGGTAGATTGGAGTATGCTAGGGTCCTGATAAAGGTTGATGCAAAGAAGGGTTTACATGATACTATTACAGTACAGTACTGTGACAAGGAGAACAAGAAATTTGCTGTCAAGACTGTGAATGTGGAGTATGATTGGAAGCCACCCCTTTGTGACAAATGTAAAGTGTTTGGACATAGTACTAGAAATTGTGGATCAAAAAGTGGAAATGAGGTCAAGACAGTGGAGAATAAAGATAAAGAGGGATTTGTGTATGCAAATAATAGGAAGACTAATGTACTTAATAATAGTGTGAATAAAGGTAAAGCTAGACTTGAATTCAGACCTATACAGAAGAAGGTGCCTACTGAGATTGATAAATCACCTGATAATATTGGAAGTGAAGGCAATAATGAAATGCAGAGGGTAAATAGTGGTATAGCTCAGGAGGCAGTTTCAACTTCAAAGGAAAATGAGAGTGGTAAGTCTATGGATGGAAGAAGGGAATGGAAGGCCAGTAAAGGAACTATGGAAGGTGTGAAAACTAGCAACAAATTTGCTAGTTTGCAAGAGGAATATGATGTTGAATTCCCTGCCATTCCTACTTCACAAAATCAATATACAGTTTTGATAGAAGAGTATAGGAGAAGGCCAGATTTAATTCTACTTTTCAATAAGGAGGAAGAGTTTGTTGAAAAGCTTGTTTACAATAAAAGGATACCTACTATTGAGGAAACAAAGATTTGGCCACTCAGAATGTTTGAGGACTACAAGATACGATTGGAAGCTAAATGGAACACTAAATGCCCTTATATAGGGAATTTTCAAAATGAATGATGAAGAGAATTGGTGAATTGGTCACTGTTGTGTTGTTTGTGTTTGCTGATTATATGTTGGTCTTNAAAAAAAATAAAAGAAAATAAAATAAAATAAAAAATAATAAAAAATCTTTATAAATTAAACGACCGTATTTCATTTAAAAAACAAAATTTATGTTTTGAACAAAACCTTATCGCAATCAATTGAAATGACACGAACTGAATGAACCAAGAAGAGGGTCAATCTTATATTATGGAATAAGAAACCGAACAGTAACGTGAGATCTCTTAAATTTGAAAACAACTGTTAAATTTGCCTCGTCAACCTTCTAAAAAAAGAAATGATTTACTTAATTTATGTCTTAATGACGGCTAACTAAACCTCCTAGAGTTACTATCGCCGTTTATCGAGGATTCAATTAATAGCTTATAAGACTTCTCCTTTCGAATTTCCAACACTGGGCACGAGTCAAACTCTATACATCGTATTACTACTTAGCAGAGTCATCTAGTTTTAATAAACAATCACTAGCCTGATCAAAAGATAGGAGAGCACACATTCTCCCAAATTTACGGGGTCATTTTGCCTCCTTCAACATGGTTCCCTCAAGCACCTTAGTACACTATACTTGTTCACATGTGTCGGTTTATAATAATAACAACAAACTACATTTAAAAAAAAAAAAAAAAACAAAACAAAACAAAAGAAGATTATGTAACACTCGTCATATGACTAAGTTGACAATTTTGAGAAAATTATGCATGTCATTTTTATTTTTAGGGCATTTACAATTATCATTTTAATTTTTGCTCTTGGGAAAGTGGAGGATAGCTATTATTGCATTGTTCATGGCCTAATAGTTTTGTTATGTTATGTGTTTATTTTTGTTAGACTAGGCTGCTTGTATTGCGACTTTGGGTTTGTCTTTCTCGCTAGTTGGTGGTTCAAAGCACTAGAGGTGCGTTCGAGACCAGTAAATGCCACATTTCATGTATTGATTATATTTTTTTAGTAAATATTTTATTGGGGAAAGAATCCCTTTAAGAAAAAAAGAAAAGAAAAGAAAAAGAAAATAATAATAATAATAAATAAAATAAAATAAAATAAAAAGCTTCAATATTTACATATACTTAAACCTTTGCTTTAATAGCATTATTTACATATACTTAACCACTTAAGGGTGGCCTAGTGGTAAAAGGGTTTGTGGCTATCACTTTAAAATGTGTGAGGTCTCAAGTTCAATTCCTGCTAGTTGCAAACAACTTTAAGTGGCCACGCCAACCTCCTGAAAAGGGAGGGCTTTACCTGGTTTGAGTCTGTGTGACGGTGGGTTCAAACCCCGTGGATTAGTCGGCCAAAAGGTCGGAAATCAATGGTTAGAAGAAGAAGAAGAAGAAAAAAAAAGAAAAAAAGAAAAAAAACAAAAAAAACTATGGAGTAAAGTATATATGCAAGTAAGATTTAAAATAGGTAAATAAATAGGATGCCAGGTGTGATAATAACCGTTTGATCCTAACAGATCTCGTGCGTGCTACTAATAACCAAACCATAGTTAAAATATCTTAATTCAAGCTGCTATAAATTGCCTCTTCTCTCCTCCAAAAGAAAAATCCCGCTCACTTTTTCACTCACCACACTCCCTCAAAATCCAAATCAAACAAAAATGATGAAGGTAACACCATTCTCTCACACACACACTAAAAACACACACACACACACACACACACATTCACACATTTTATTACTATAAAATTACTAATAACACAATCGATTTTTTGTTTTACAGGAAGCAGCTGCAGGTATGAATTCGCAGAACGCCAAGCCAGAACAAGTAATCGATCACTTTAAATAATTTTATTTATTATTTTTAAATAAATTTGTTGATACGAATTACGTTCCGTCATCGTCATCGAATTATAAACACACACACTAACACAATCGATTTTTTTGTGACGTCATCATCATCGTGTTTTAACAAACAACTGACTTGTCGATATCATCACGTCTTCACTTATGATGAGTATGACGACGTCGTTTTATCTGATTTTGAAATTAATTTTTGTTGACGAATAATTAATTATGATGATGATGTGAGTGTTAAAAAATTCGGATGATGTGAGTGTTAAAAAATTCGGAATGTTGAATGATGATTAGGACTTTAAGTAATTCTAGTGTATCAGAGGAGTACTTTTGTTGAATGATGATTAGAGTGCTTATTGTTGTTTGTTCCGAGAGCTTAAACTTCAGATATTGATATTTGTGGTCTTCATCCTGCTTTTAATAAGCTTACTCAACTTGATATGCAATTAGTTTTAACCATATGGAGTTTTGATACATTTGTTGAATGATGATAGCGAGTAGTGATAGCGAATATTGAATTACGTGCTTATTGTTGTTTGTTCCGTTTTAAGGAGACAGATATTGATATTTGTACTGAACTTGATTGATGAATTTCCTTACAACTAGTTTTTGTTAAATTGATTAGGCCTGCGTGACACCTAATAGTAGTAATTGATTATGTATTGAATGTACAGGGGATTTGTGTGAGCCGAATGTTGTCACAGACTTGCCAAAACCATTGTTTAAATTACTAGGTGGATTAGGACTTTAACAGTACTGTAATTCTAGTCGAAATAGTTCCTTAAGGTAGTTTTAATCATGTGGAGTTGAATCATAGGGAGTAACTGTAACAGAACTCGCGGGTTGCACGTGAACTTTGACTCGTTTCTGTTAGTTGATTTGATTAAACTATTTAGGTCTTATTGAGTTAGTTAACCATGACACAGGACAAAGCTGATTCTAAAAAAAGTTCAGGATTACGTTATAAACTTTAGAGTCGATAAAATTCAGATTCAATTTTCCTTTAGATAATTGTATCGTGTTACAATATCAGAAGAAGAGTAGGTTGATCATGATTTCCAGAGTATTGTAACTGAAGAGAAAATTGTTAATTGCTCCTTACTATGTAGGTTTGTTTATTGTCGATTAAACTTAGGTTTGTTTTTTATCGTTATATGTGTTTGTTATTTAGGTCTTATTTTAGTACACTTTTGATTAAGGCATAATAAGTCTGTTGATGTGCGTTGTGTTTTCAAAACGTTGGTTCTTCTTGTGAAGACAGCCTGTTGAGGCGTTAACTCTATGTTTTGAAGACAGCATGTTAATGCTTATTTCATAATTGTATCTGGTTTCTCTTGTGAAAACAGCCTGTTGAGGCTTACGATGACTTCACTTAATTATGTATGATGTTATTTTGACTGGGTTTAAGCTTGATTGTGTTACTTGATGTTATTTTTAAACCGACACGTTATTCTTTTGATGCAGAGCCAAGTGAACCCGAGACCAAAACATTTCGTGTATGTCAAGAACATAGCTAGATCTGTTACTGAAGACTACGTACGTTATCAACTACATTATACCACCAGTAGTTGTTAAATTTATATGCTCAGGCAATTGCACCTTTTTTGTATTTGCAGCTTAAGAGGGTTTTCAGTGTATGTGGAGATGTCAAGGATGTTTTTCTCATTCGTAAAAGACGCGAACCTGGGTATATCAACTGTCTTTTTCTACTATGCTGTTTTTTGTTTATGTGGATTGTGTAATTATATTATATTTTTATTTTTAGGTATGGATTTGTATACTTTAAAATTCGCGAGGCTGCAGAAGTTGCTTTAAGAATGGATTCAACTTCTGTTAGAGGTCAATGCATCGTGGTTAAGATGGGAGATCCAAGTATGGAGGAGAGTTCAGGCAGCAGTGCAGGTCCAATTAGGAGGCCTAAAAGAGAGGGTCGCCACACTCCTTATTAGGTACTATATACACATAATTATACCACAAATGTGTTTCAATTGATTGTGTCTTGTGAATTGCAGTCTGCTATTGAGTGTTACTTTCGTTTGCATAATGTGGTTATAAAAAGAATGTGATTTTTGACTAGGTCCTTGTGGAAGGTGCCTGCTGATGTGCTTAAGTGTTTCTAAAATCTAAACTGGTAAGTCGAACAGTCTTATTGAGAATACGTTGAAACTGCTACGTTATATTTGCTACATTGTGGATAATATGTCAAGTGATAGCGCTTATCATTCATGTATTTTGTAATGTACTTTGCTATGAATTGTTGATGATAGCAACATCTGTTAAATACAAATGGGTCAAAATTGTGTGTTTTTGTGTTTTGTTTTGTTTTTTTAAATAAAATATGCAAAGACATCACTGGTTAGTTTATGTAGATGAATTGGGCTGGTTAGATTAATTGCTTATTGTTGAGGAGTGCTCGCATGAAGTTTAGAGTTTTGATAAGTGGACCTATAGGCTTATAGAAATATAAGAGATTAATTGCCCCCCCTTTTTTTTCTCTTTTCAAAAAAACTCAAACCAGCTTTTTTCAAAATATCAATTCAGGAGGCCACGGCAAAATAACATTTGTTGTTTTATCGAATTTCCTTTCTAGTATAAAGTGACTTCTGTTGCATCTAGTTTCTTTACATTTGGGACGATATCAATGTCAACCATTAAACCGGTGTCTCACCTTCTTTATATGGGGCATTAATTTCTTTTATGAGTCGTAACTCGTAACGATGATGTATAACGTGTGGTTTAACAATTTAGAAAGTATAAAGAGTTTTTGTGGTGAGTGTAAAGATTTTACCCTATAAGAATGGTAGGTGTACGAGGGACCATACGAAGTGACATAATTTAAGAGCTCCTTCACGAGGAACTAGCAAGTAGAGTAGATCGTCTATTCATTCTTTGGTTGATGTTTGGAATTTTGGTAGGGAAGTTGTTTGGGGTAATCAAACTATATTTGCCAAACAGTTGATATATGGAAAAAAAATAAGAACAATAGTTTTGAGACGGAACGAGTAATTAAAAATAAGTCAAATCTGAACCACAATATAATAACAGATCGATGCAGTGTTATTTCTTGACATGAACTCATATTATTAAACTTGTGTATACTATTAAACCATCTTCGATTATTACGTAAATTTACATGTGTATATTATTAAACTTGACAACGAAATTGATACACTTGTTTATGCAACTAATGACAAAGACATTATGCAGCATCGTTTTGTTTGAATGCATGAAAAAACATTATATTGGTCATATCATTTTCGCCAACTAATGAACTACCTAATATGTAGTCGTGTATCATATTCTCGAGATGGTTATCGAACATTTGACCACTCAAAGCCATTAATTTGATGGCCAAACATGTGGTTTTTCTTCTTGTAAAAGTCTTTTTCCATGAGCAATGTTTGTTTGAAAATTTCTATCGAGATCATAGTTTGATAACGGCCTTTAATTAACCTAAAAATAAATTATGCCAAAAGGTCTTATTGCGAATTCATTTATCATCGAGGTGCTCATCTATAAAGGGAAATGATTTGCACACTCAATTTTTTTGATTGACACACTCTATTGTTTTTATATACTCATACTTTTTTATTTCAATTTTCGTGTGTATTGTGTGACTATTTTACCTTTCCGCTATTAATAGCTTGTAAATTTAGGGGTAAAGATGTTAAGTGATCAAAAAAAAAAAAAAAAAAAAAAAGCGCTAAATAAATGAAATTCAAAATTGCGAGAATGTAAAATCATGAAAAAACAACTATATCTACCTATTATATAAAAAGGGGCATTTTACTTAAGAGATGACACGTCGGCAGCATTAGAACCCCCATGATATGACACATCAGCAGCCAAAAACAAGACACCTAAGCAACAAATAGTTACACTATTTGAGCTTTTAAAAAAAATGATATACCGAGTACTTCTTTTCTACTTCATTACTCAACCAAGTAAACATCTTCCACCATTCAAACCATTTCATTTCAACTACTCTATTTCTTTGACCCTCCAACATCAACTGCCAAGTTGCCATATTCCCTAAAAGGTAACACCATCTTACTTTTACTTACATATTTTCCTTTTACGTTTGGTCATAAGCTTAAACTCTCAGGTACGCGACCTGGAGTACTCTTTGGCGATGGCATGATGTATCTTTCTAGATGAGAAAAAAAAAAAAAAAAAAAATCAGATAATGACAACCAAGAGCCGGTATGGTGGTAACTGGTATATCTACTTTTCACTTGCTTCCGTTCTCTCAAGATTATTGTGTGTATCAACGTGAAGTTTTTCAAAGGTTAGTTATGTTTTTGTTATTCTTTCATGGGTAAGGATCCAGTGAGAAGAAAACTTAAAATGAGAAGAATGAGAAATAACTATAACAACATATTTGAGATGCATCGACTTGAATTTGATGCATCTCTATTCATTTAGATGCATCTCACTTAGTTTCGAAAGTGAGTTTGAAGTGAAAACGATTTAAAGTAGTACTAGCAACAAATTTGACTCGCATAGGGCGAAAAATACATAGGATTCGTCTAACTTGATGATATGCATCTAATTTTTAGCTAGGAAATATATTATGGTGCATCTAAAAGATTAGGGATGCATCTAATTCAAGTCGACGCATCTCTAATGTGTATTTATAGTCATTTATCATCCTTCTCATTTTAAAGTTTCTTCTCATTTGATCCTAAGTCATTCTTTCATTCATACTTTTACGGGTTATTATTGTTTTTTCCTTCTCAGTTTCCAAATTCATGGTCGCTTTTCTGGGTGGAGTTATAATAGAGCTATATTTGGATGTTATTTTATCAAATAGCAAATGGGGATGGTGATGGCGTAAGTAGGTAAGTACTCGCTCGATCTGCACGGTTATGCATGTTTAATCATACCTTGTAGTATTATATTGTTGAGTTAATATTGTCATCCTCACTTTGTCAAACTTATAATTGGAGGTGATGAGAAAGATATATTTGAGGGCTAGAACAACTTAGTTTCGTTACGATGTGTAGCTTTGTGTAGATTATGTGTATTGAGGTAACAATGAAGCCACGAATCCAAGATACATATAACTTACATTAGCTTCGTCTGCTCATCCTTTTAAAGTTTTTGTGTGACTGCAAGTCTTAACTATATTTCGATGTTGAACTTATTTAATCCAATCCTTTCATGATGATATGATGTTTGAAACGGCTGGGGAGTCGGAACCATCGAAAATGATGGAGCAAAGAATGCTGGAAGACAATGCTCAAGAAATAAAAAGTAAGTTGAAGATGATCTTGAAAGGATAGTACAATATATATTTAAGTTTGTCACCAGTATCATGTTGATTTTCACCAATATATAGTCATTTATGTTTAAGAAAGCTCATGGTTTGAAGATGACCATATATATAGTGTTCCTTCTCATTTCTTAGTCAAGGTAAATGTTTCTTTTTTGATGGTGGCTGTAGTATGTTAAGCTATATATTGTCTTTGTTGATAGGTTTGTTTTTGAGTTCATCGTTTTATTTTTATTTATGTAGGTGCAAACCGGGTTCTCATTTTTGTGGGGAAAAGTGGTTCATGAATGTCATAAAAGGGTGATTCAAAGAACATGTATAAAATCTCATGTAAGTGTTTTGTCATTGATTGAACTGTGGGATACATTCAAGGATTTACAATTTCTATAAATACTAAAAAGTCCAATGAATTTTTCATTGTTCAGCCTCTTTTGTGATTTTTTTTTTTNTTTTTTTTTTGAGGTAGTTATTTACTTATTTTTCATCTTCCACCGGAGTAAAAAAGAAAATTGGTGGCAACAAGCTATGGTAAAATTGGAGTTATTCATGGATTTGTTGAAGATGATACAATTGTTCTTGTTGTTGTAGATTTCCCTATCATTAAAGTGACAAAGTGCATGCCATGGTACAAAATCTTCCAAAGTGTATTTTGTTTATACAGAATTATTTATATAGTGCGTGTACCGTTTTACTTTTATGGTGCTCAAAATTTCAAATACATTGTTACGTTTTTCATAGTGTTTACTAACAAATTAGTTGAAAGGATAAGTAATAAAAGGTTGTTTACTTATTCTGATTTTACATTCATAATGCAAGTTCATGTTTTAAAATTAAGGGTAGAATTTTTTTGATTTCATTATAAGAAAACAAGTAAGGTGTGGAAGAAAATGGTGCTCTTCTTTTTGAGAGAGTGATATTCAATAAAAATGAAAACAATTCATTCGACAAGAAAGAAACTAAGAAAGAAAATAATTAATTAATAAAGCATGTCAAACAAAAAAAATGGCAGATGAACCCATATCGAATGTTGCTCCGTAATACTCTAGCAAAGAATAGTAAAAAGGATAGGGTTGATGGATACTTACACAAGTTTCTATCTTGTCAAGTTGAATTTACTTTGAATAAAGATATCTATTTATGCTTTATAATAAGATAGTTTTTTTAACAAATAATTGTATGCGAAGCATATATAATAACCAAACATTACATACATAGATTACAGTTTGAATTGTGTTTTGGTTAATAGGTTAAACACTATTTGTACCACTTTTTTGTACATAGTTATTATTATCTAAGTTCTTGTATAGTTTTACATATAATTACATTGCATAATATAAAATATAACGTTATGAATTAATTATGAAATATGATCAAATTGAAACTGTAAATGGGTATAGTTAAAAAAAATATTATCAAAAAGATACAAGATCAGTTAGATGTCCCTTGCAAAGATATTTTGCGGGTGTTGTAGCATGGATATATTGTCCTTTATTAGAATAAGAATTTTGATAGTAGTTAGTGTCATAATATGGGTGGATATATATATGGGATGGCAGCTGACAAGATAATTGGTAGGGTAAAAATATTTATAACGATATATGTGAATTTTTTATTTTGTCAATATATGAGGAAGCTTTATTTATTAACTTTATATTTTACCGGGGTAAATCCTTTTTACCCATTATTTATTAACTAGCCTCAAAAGTATGTTTTGTTATCAACATTGACCATTTCACGAGAACATGGAATATTAAACATTTGGGGGCCGGTGCTTAGCACGGTCAAGAAGGCTTCCTAGTAACTAAAAAAGAATGACAAATTTACTCATTTTTAAATGATTGTCCCTTTTATCATTCAACAATTACTCAGTACGTTATAACGATATCAAACCAACTTGACACATCTATCCATCTATTCACTATTTTAGACATAATCTTTTTTCTGACGTGGCTGCTTCCCCTCACCAATCCCTACCACAACGTACTTCATTCAGAAAAAACAAACCACGTTTCTTAAACTGTAACTGCTTTCAGAAATACGGAATATTTTTTTTTATCACTCTCAAATCCCAAACCTTCTGATTTAGGATCAACTATAATCGGATTACCATTAGTTTTTCTGAAGCGATTGTATGTTTTTCTTGTCCACTGATTTGATGGTAAATCTTCTACTTTACATAATTACATTCAATGCATTGGAAGCATCAATCTGCAAGCCTAAGCGTTACATTGAAATGGTACATTTCTTATTGCCATTTGTGTATACCGTGTGTGATTGCTTCCATGTGTGCAATATAATCTTGCTTTATAAGTAACCCTTCTTAAGATAGGATGTATCTGTTCAAGGTTCTTCCATGTGAACCAGTTTTTGAATATATATATATTGTCTATTGGCAAACCAAATACATGAATAATGCGCATCTATATATTTAGCTTGTGGCAGCTTCATTAGAATGCTATTAAGTTTCTCTTAACCATATTAGCGACATTAGTGTTTGCCGTTAGAAGTGGTTAGTTAGGCCACTGTCTCTTAATCTTATTAGAAATAATGGTCAACTCCTTCGAGTTACAATTTGCTGTAAAAGTTTGTGAACGGTAAATATTAAAGGGAAAGTATTTGAAAAAACCACTATCACTTTAGTACTTCTTTGCAGGCCCCTTCACTATAACTATGATAATTATGCTTTCAAGAACAAACTAATCCGTGAGTTGCACCTTCATAGTTTGCTTACCGAGTATACAATTCTTAGTCCATTTAATCAGACTGTGTCCGACTAAATATGTTTTTAGAGTAGTACGAGCTGCAGTGATTTATATGACAGCAAGTTTGATTGCATGTTTTTGCAGTATGGTCTGCACTTTTATGGAAAGCTTCTACTATATGTCAAACAGTTTGGAAGCTTTAATTTGCACGCCTAATGGTTATATTGAAACAATACAACTTTTATTGCCATTTGTGTATATTGAGTGTGATTGCTTATGATGTATGCATAATATATCTTGCTTTCCTAAGTATATAGTAGGTAGTTTGAACTTTTTATATAATGTATCTGTGGATGATTTTAAGTTTTTAACTGTTTTACCCATTTTCTATTCAAGCTCTTTTTTATTTAATATATATAGTCGGTTAGGCCGCGTACATCTAAGTCAAAAAGGCTCGCCCTCCCCGGGTAACCTGAAGAGGGAAAACCACATTCGTTCACGGAATGGACCCATTGATATATTTATGCCTTTTTCTCATTTTATCCGCTATGTATATTTCTGTTTGATGAATTATAACATATTCAAAAAGTTATAAAGCTCTTATTGTCTCTGGTCTTTTGATCAAGCATTGTCATAAGAATTTTATGTTTTCTAAAGTTACAATATTTTCTTATTTTATGCTAATATTATAGTATTCCATTTGAATTTGCTATCTATAATTCGTTGGTAGGCAATCAATGTCATGATCATTTTCTCATCTTCTGAAAGTCCGGCTCAAGACCTGAAGCTCACGGCTGCGTCGGCAATAGCAACTGGTAAGTTTACTATTATGCATTTCTGCCAATACCAGTGTACGCATATGTTGTCAAGTTTGCTATCCATGCAGTTCATAAAACTGTAAAAACCTATTAATATATAAACAGGTCGATTCGGGTTATATTTACTCCTTAATAGGTTAAATTGGTAAATTCATTTAATTAGCTCGTAAGGCAAGAAAATAAAATTTTCCGATGGATTGAAATGGAAAAAGCAATCATAAATTTGAAGTTATATAACGATGGATGTTGTTAGTATCTTAAATTTGTAAGTTATTTACTTTAGTTACTTTGTAGGTTGTAATTCCGATTCATACGTAGGTTATAGCAATGCATGTTGGTAGGACCAAAATTCCATGCGTTGGTTCTTATCATTCCATCAGATCATGTCCCTTTCAAAAAGACTAGAAACAACTTATGCAATTTGTTTTGGAAAATCAAAAAGATTTTTTTCTAATCTCCATTGTTTCATTTTTGTCTAGCAGCTGCGAAATGCTCATAGTTGCTTACTTTGATATGCATTTATGGATATATATGAAATAGGGGTAGCAACTCGAGTTATTTTAGCAGCTGCGAAATGCTCATACTTGCTTACTTTGATATGCATTTATGGATATATATGAAATAGGGGTAGCAACTCGAGTTATTTATGGGCTGTTGTGTATTATGGCATTGCAAGATTTAGCTGGATCTTTGCTTGACTGGTGCACTATGACAAAATAGGTACAAAAAGGTATATGATGATAACGCTGTAGTTGAAAGTAGTGTAATCCCGGGTAATCATTACGGATTTAGCTATGTAAATAATCCCGAGTATAGTAGTATACTAGTGGTGGATTGGCTGTGGATGTCAATTAATGGTCTGAGGTACATTCTTTCCATAAAAAGTATTTCACAAATTTTTTAGAAAACAAGAGAAAAATGGTATGACTTGGTTACAAAGCATGAAATCTAATCACACCATCAAACTTTGCAAGTTTGCTTTCTAGAGACCAACCGCTAATAACAACCAAAAAACAGTCCACTATGTGTTAAGAAGGGGTTATTCATGTACTTCCGTAAAACTTAAATGCAAGTAGATATATGAAGGAATTCAACCCAATTGTATAAAGGAATTCAACCCAATTATATATCAACGGGTTGATTCAAATGGGGTTAAATCCGTAAAATCATAGAATTAGTTCAAAGACACAAAGAAAATGGGTCCAATGGATTGAAATGAACATATTGGTCATAAATTTTAAATGGTGCATGTTGGCAGGATCTTAAATTTACAAGTTATTCACTTTAGGAACAACCTGCATTCCATGCGTAGGTTCCTATTAGTCTACTTTTTAGTTGTGATTCATATGAGTCCATCAGATTATATCCACTACAAAAAGAGAAGAAACAATTCTTGAATTTGACTTTGAAAAGTCAACAAATTATTTAAGAACTTCACGGTTACATTTTTCTCTAACTTGATTTATCTATGAGGCCCTAAAGCTTTTAAAACAAGTGTTGTTTATGCATTATGCTTTGTAAATTTAAGTTGGATCTTTGCTTGGTTGGTGCACGATGACAAAGTGGGTACAAAGAAGGTAGATGATGATAACACTGTAACTGATAGAGGTGTCAATCTTAGCGATCATTACGGCAGTAACAATATAAATGATTCCCCTGGTCATGCATCGAGTGGAAAGAGCTCAGTTATATTAGTGAAGCATCTTTCTATTGCCCATTGTGATTATGAATATATTGACATTTAAGTATGTGACACAATTTTAGGCTAATACTCTCTTATAGTACCTTGCTTTTACTGTTTCTTAAGCTTACTATATTAATAATTTAGGTTAATGAATGGATCTTATTCTTGTCTAGAGCAGATATTGGACATGTTCGTCTTTTTTTATTGTGCTTGATTTGACACTGTAGATGCTAAGGGCATCGTTATGTTGATCAAGAATGTGTACTAAGAGCACTGTTATGTACTAATAGTATGTTGATCATATGTACTAAGGGAAATTCAAGTTATCCTTACTCTATAATGGGTTAAATTCGTAAAGTCATGAAATTAGCATGATCGTGTGGATAGTTTCCATTTGGAAGGGGTCCTTGATTGAAGAATGAGGCCATAAGGGGCATGGAAACTATGGTGGTGAAAAAGACGATAATTAGGGGGGCTAGAAGAACTACGGATGGCAGAAGTGATGGATGACAGTGCTACTGGCGATATATGTCAGAGGGAGCTTGTGAACAGTGACGTGGCTATTAAAGTGGCACCACGAGTATTGGCTACTGCTAAAGCAAGTGAGATTTTTTTTGTTCGGTATTGGTAGTGGTATAACTACCCGATTGTATTTCTGTGTTTATGGTTCTATGAAGTACAAAGTAATCTTTGTTTAAGAGTTCCATTTTTAATGCCAAGACGAAAAGACTGATTAAATGTGATTGTGCGTGTGTATTTGTACAGGTAGATAGACAATTGAAAATCACTGTATAATGAAACAAAGGAGTGAATTCTATACTCTACATATCATATCATTAATAAACAATTATGTATAAAAGTATTTAGTCGTGATCTTTTCAGTTTATTGAAATCATTGACTTATCATTGTTTATTAGTTATGGCTTCTAAAACTATTTACATATCATTAATAAACAATTATGATAAAAAGTATTTAGTCATGATCTTTACAGTTTATTGAAATGATTTACTTATCATTGTTTACTAGTTATGACTTCTAAATCTATTTATTCACATGACTTTCTCAGTTTATTACCCGTGACTTCTAAAAGTACTTTGTCATTGACATGATCTTTTGTTAAGGTTTGGTTTTATTTCAATCTTGCAAACTATTGCCGTACTTGATACGAGCTTGAAAGTTTTTGCAGAAGAGTGTTGTTAGGGGTACCTCTAAAAATTAATATGTTTCCTTGAAGAGGCGTGAACTTTAGAGTGAATCCGCTGAAATAAAATGTAAAGGTAAAGAATGTGATGCTTCTTGTGCTAAATTTCGTAAAAATATTGACGAAGAGATTATTTCATCAAGTCATTCTTCAAAGACTTAAAACTTGACCATGCTCAAAAGTCTTTGATGAAATATAGTTTTTGTTCAAAAGTGAAAAGAAGTCACTAGTGACTAATTTGAAGGAGAAAAAGTCACTAATAACTAATGTTAGTATGCTTATTAGTAACAAATAGGATTTTTAGTGGTACTATTAATATGCTTATAAACAAATTCTTTTAATATGTTTAAGAAAATGACGCGATACCCGGAATCAAGTGACCACAAAAAGTACACTGAAAAATGTTGAAGCATATGGTTCAAATACCGTTCTTTTATTTGTTTATGTTTTCTTATTAGTCTCTCTTTTTCGCTAGAATAATTGAACCATTCTGCATCTATTTTGAGTGTTAATCGAACTGGGTGTCTGATGTTTTTATTTGAGGTATTTTAATGTTTTCTTAGAGTTAATTAGAGGGTTGAACTAAATTTAAACTAATTTGAAATTAACTATGAATAAAATGTACATACATTTTGTTCACGTTGTATACCAATCTAAAACCAATCATAGTTTGTTTTTATTGACCCATTGCGTAATATATATTTACATACTAATATGGGGGCTAATTTTATAAAACACAAGTGAAGAGTTACAATTTATCAAACCTTAACTTTTCTTAAAGCCTAGATGTAAAATCTTAAAAGGTTACTTAAACGCTTGGATTCATAGAGTGTTTTTTTAACTGATAACCTATTTCAAACAAAATAGAATATGTTTGAACAGAACATGTTATTTTTTCTTAACTGAAGAAATCATATAGAACATCTATTTACAACCATCAACTTTAACACATAATTATTTAATAGTAACTTAAACCTTTTTCTTTTACTGATTCCATGTATATTCTTATTCTTATTACATATGATTTCTCACGTAATTGAAACATTACGTTATTTTTTATGACTCCTTTAATATTAACTGTTGCGATGTGTGTATATTCTTCTACAATTAATGTATATTGAAGCTTAAACATGATTTTACGATTTTAATCAGCTATTAAGTAAACCGTCCATCGGACGGGTAGAGACCTAGTTATACAATATACTAAAAACCGTGATTTTATTGTAGAGACCAAATGTAACCAATGATACATGTCACACATAGGGTGAGCAAATGGACCAAATAACCGCATTTTAGAACCGTGGTCCGGTTCTCGGTTCTTAGCTATTTCAAATTTTGGTTCTCGGTTTGGTTCGGTCCGGAACCGCGGGTATCGGTTTGGGCTAAGATTTGTTGCTTTTGCTTTGAAATTTTTTTTTTTTTTTTTTTTTTTTTTTTTTTTTTTTTTTTTTCTCTCCTAGATGACCCTCCATAACTGTGTTGGCACTGCAGGTGTTGGAACCAGTGGTTCAACCTGAACCAGACCCGCCCGATTATATCAAGGAGCTTTTTCAGGAAAGGCATTCTATGGAAAACATTAGGGCAAACATCGATGATACAATCAACACTGGAAAAGGCCCGTATGTGTTCAAAGTAACTGGCCATGTTTACCATTGGATAGGATCGCTCTGTCCTCTGTCCTACTAGTCATGCCCGCCAAGATTTCTACATTTGTATATTTACGACACAGAGAACGAGGTTGAGAACAGGATGCATAACTTTGGCTATTCGGACAACGACACCTTAAATACAGAAATAGTTCAGGGTCTGATCAACTTCTTGGATAATAGCCTTACAAACACAGATTTCAGAAGATGGTACTCAACCAAATTAAACCAAACGATGGTAAGGAGCCTTCAAAGATCTAATTTACTTTATGGAAACAAATTTATTGTAGTATTGTACTATTTAGAAAAGGCGGTCAGGTTCATAGTTGGGTGGACGCAAATTATATTGTGTCCAAGTTTTTTCAAGTTTTTGTGAATAAATAAGTGTGTTAAATATGATTACAAAATTCATATGTTTTTAGTGTTAATATAATTTATGAAATTTTGTTAGGAGGTTTTATCCAATGGAACCACACTTTGACTATTGAACCGTTTGACCCGTTTTCCTAGATTTCTTTCAACCATCGTTTTGACCTTTTGACCTTACAACCAAAATTGTTGACCATGAACATAGGGGATGCAAGAGGGGTTATCTTTGATGCCTTTTTGTGTTTTGAGATATGGAGAACTGAAAATTCACAAAGTTTGTGAGTATAAGCAATCGACACATCTGTAAGAAGTTGTGTAACAGCCATCCCTTTCGTTACTATGGTCGGGTACTTTTTGAAAAATAATTGCGCCATCTTGCTGTCAAATTATACAACCTACTTGATGCTGGGATATATGGCATAAGATTAAATTTATGTTAGTTGTTTATGATGTGTTATACATTTTTCTGTTCGCTCGGCAAGTTTTTGACCCGTTTCCCTGTTTTCTACCCGTTACAGGAAAAAAAAATATAACCCTGATCATGGTTGATCATTTCTGCAAAGAAGATAGGTTTTTTATTATCACGTTCATTGCTATTTTAAAACACACCACTCTTTCGCTTAATTTTTATTATTGTGTACTAGTTATAATGTCCGCGCACGCGCGAGGTTTTTTCTAATATTTTGAATAACATATTTTTATTTATTAAAAAACAAATATATATATATATATATATATATATATATATATATATATATATATATATATATATATATATATATATATATATATATATATATATATATGAGGATATGTTAGCTTACACCGTTGATATTAGGCAATTAGCTACACATTCCCTTTTGTAAAAAAATTTTAAAATGTTTTAGTTCAGGCCCCTGCAGTAAGTCGCAGGGGCTTGAACTGTACATTTTTTTAAAGATTTTACCAAAAGGGATGTGTAGCTAATTGCTACCACTTTGATGGGGTAAGATTTCGCCATATATATAATATATATATATATATATATAATAGTAATATATATAATATATAATAGTATTATATAGTATATATATATATATGTACTGACTATATATAATACATATATATTTCCTTAATGGTTTTTAGTGTTTGTATTAATAGAACTATGTGTAGTATAATTTCCGTAAACACACCCGAGTTTTTTTTTTTTTTTTTTTTGTTTTTTTTTTTTTTTTTTTTTTTTTTTTTTTTTTTCATTGCAATACTTGGTGAGCTTAATGTCTGCAAAAAGACACACATCGTCATGGTCATTATTTTCAACTTAAATATAATATGTAGTATACCAACTTGATGATGTTTTACATGGCCAATTGAGCTCTAAAGCCTCGAGTACTAAATGTCACCACAAATCAACAAATCGTATAAAATACATATTGTAAACCAAAGGTCCACGTTATTGAATTGAGACTACTTTGATAGGCACTTATTAAAAACTTTATCTCCTTACAGTTATAAAGTAGTGATAAACATATACACATGATGATAACTGAGAGTTCGAGACTAATAGGTATTATTTGGCTGTGCACTGCGCCGGGACATAAAAATAAACACATTCGATCACTTATATAACTAACATATATGATAAATAAGGATGGTTTACCGTTTCAGTATTAGTCTTAAGTATCACTTTGCATACACGTCTTTTCTAAGACCCAACCAATTGTATGCCATACGGAGAAATAAAATGACAATTTTATAAGATGAATAAGTAACTACCAAACATTTACATCCACAAATGGAGTAAATCTCTAAGAAAAACCTAAGATTAAATCTTCTTGACATGGGACAAAAAATACCAATCACATATCTTCCAATAAACAATCCAAGTGCAGTAGGAAAAGTAGTGGTATCCGAAACCTTCTTAATTATTAAACAGAAGTACTCAAAATCCAATTGTTCCCTAAATAGTGCTGCCTGCGACTAAGCATACAGATTAAATAAAAACTGACAATTAAGGATGCAAGAGAAATAACAACAATCCAAAGCTCCCTCCATTCTTTGTTTAAAGTTCAATTCTATAGGTGTAAATATGTATGTGACTACCAAAACCTAACACCAACTAAGTTCCTGGAGAATAGAATAAGTATGAACCTACGAATGTGGTAAATGAGAAGTGTCATTTATCATTTTCAATCAATAGTGCATCTCTGTAAGCAGCATATCAATATATTGGATATTAAGTAATAACCTGTTGTCGCATTTCCTCAACTGAGAGCGATCCAAGTAAGCCACGATCACTGCATTCTAGAGAAGAAGCTTGACCGGATGTAATCATAACTAAATCTTTCCTTATCTTTTAAGTTTTATTGTCTGCAAAAGTGTGGCG
Source organism: Artemisia annua (assembly GCA_014162995.1). NCBI lineage: Eukaryota > Viridiplantae > Streptophyta > Magnoliopsida > Asterales > Asteraceae > Artemisia > Artemisia annua. Next base: position 66,864 of record LBNU01037998.1, on the reverse strand, counting down.
AGAATAAGGTGGTTGAAAAGTACTATCATGTAAGACTTTCCAGTGATATTCCAATGACTTACTTGTTCTCTTGGGTTAAGCTTCTCCTATAGCTTTAGTAAAATTCCTTCTCTACAACCTCAAAGTTTTTGCTAATAATAGCAGCTTCCTGAAAAAGAAGACAGATTAGTCAACATCTTTAAGATATAAATTAGCAAAAGAACGTAGAAAGAGTTTATGAGTCCACCTGATGCAACAACCCTCCAACTAAACATTTTGCTCAACTTTTTGCCTTTAAATTTCATTCAAACTTTCCAATCGTTGTAAAAAATCAGATTTATTCCAGGTTTGTGTACTCAATCCTCACATGCTTTAACTACACACAAATGTATTCAAAAAAGTTATATATATAAACGGTTTTAGTGTGACAAGAAGGCTTACTTCAGGTTGTCTCATTGGTTATCAGCTCTTAGGAGTCCACTTTTGCCATTAGCAGGACGTAGTCTTACCTGAAAATTATAGAATCAAGTTTACCTTGTATAATGCAATTATTTAAAGTAGCTTAAGAGACAATGTGGCAAAATTTTGACTTGTATAGCCCATTGAACCCATTCGTTATAACAGAAATTGTCCAGTCAATATATTGGTCAAATATTCACCTCTGGCAAGAATGATGTACCTGAGAGAAGACGGTTTTAAGTTGCCTGGTCAGTCACAATGTTGTCATCTACTTGAATATTGTGCACCTTGAAGAATCTCCATCAGAATCGATCCACTCTGATGATGCATGACATATAATGCCAACGCTAAACCTACATCAAGACAGTTACATAACTTACAAAATATCTCAAGCATTCAGCTGTGTTAATAATGAGCCATATGCAGTAGGTACCTTCATTCAGGAACCTCTTCGACAACCATCCCTATAATCGACAACCCTCCCAACAACCATCCCTTGCATATGGACTTGCAGGGGTTCATAGATACAGATAAAAAGAATTTCACACATATATAATGGGCGTGTTCAACAAACCCAAACTGCCATTAATTAAGTACAACGCTATATCACAAATTTTGTTAATCCACACCACACACTACACACCCATCTCAAATTCTCAATCACAAATTTATTAAAAACTTTAACATAGTATACTGTCGTATTCAACTTTAAGAAAGAATTACAGTAAGATTTTTTATTCCATTCAGACAATTCATCAAACACTTAGTCGCTCAAATACACAAATCATATCGAAAGTTTATCAAAAACATAAAATCCAGCCGTAAAATTAAATTTTATGTTTGATTAAGTCAATATAAGCCTGCTTAAACCAAGATTTGAAACGCAATTTAAAATTACAAACATATTAACGACCTCCCTTGCGAAAACTTTCCAATGAGTTCATAACGGTAGGGCCTTGAACAATTTTCAAATAGAGTTTTCGGGGAGAAGATTGCTAGTGCCCCTCTACGCATACGTCGTTGAGGCTGCATTGTCACTTACTAAGTTGGTGGGCGTTTGATGAGGCATGGGAGGAACCTAATTTTTCTCTAGTGAGTGCCTAAAAATAGCTTTGCTTGACTCGAGCAATTGAGGGTTGATCATCAACCCTTCCAACTTAATAACTTTAGATGCCAAAATAACAGTATTATGAATATTATCCATATGAATGAAATATGTCGTCTCAAAGTGAGACAAGTAAAACACAAATGTTGGAACAAAAAGATATTTTAGTCATCAAATGATTGAATCGTTCTTCTGAAATGATTGAATCGTTCTTCTGAAATGAGTTGAATACATACGGTTTTTGAAGCATCTATTAAAATTGATCCCATAAAACAATCACAGTTTGGAAACACTAACAAACACAAGATTCTTCTTATTTTAAAACTAACTCTTAGAAAAAAAATTTTGTTCCTCGTTCTCTTCTTCTTTCCACCTCTGCCTCTTTCTGCATCAGATTTCTTGAGTCACGACCTCTTCGTTTAAAAGGATTACATCAATCTCTCGTTTTTCCTGCATATGTGGTTTTTAAGGGAGATAATAAATTCTAAACTGGCCTAGGTAAAACCGTTTTTTTATTTCTGCTCCCACTCCTCTTTTGCTTTCTCTTCTTCCTCTTAGTCTCAACATCTTCGTCTGAAAGAAATTCATATTTCTCTCCATCTTTTAGAGTATAAGCTTCCTCAATCTCTCTCAATTCCTAGAAATGTATTTGAAAATTATAAAAGATAAATCAATATCCAATTTGAAATAGGGTAAAAGTGTAGAATAAACGGGTAAACGGGCGAAAGAAAATTAACATACTTATTTCTATGTGTTAAGGAACTTCATTAAGCTCCTCATCGTCGCCTCGAAAGCAGCCAGCATTGGCGCTTTCGTTCAGCAACTTTGGTAAAGCACATAACTATAATACTTATCTAGTAGTAATAAAACATGGAAATAATTCCCTTAACTGAGATCAATGTTCAATTTACTTTGCATAAGTAGTCTGGATAAAGGAGTTGTAGGTTTTATCGTCTTAAATTAAATTTTGTCACAAAAAACATAATTCAGTCAAACAAGGATATGCAAACAAATGATGCTACTACTGCTAGTTACCCCATCTAAGCTAGTGCTTATCTAAGCTTATTTTTAGGCTTATGAGCTTATCTCACATTTTTTTTGGGCTTATTTTGAAACTTACGGGCAATATAAGCTTGTTATGATATAAAAAGTTTATGTAAGTATGAAAATAAGGCTGAAAGTTTTGGGCTGCCGAAATGAGATAAGCTCATAAGCCCAAAAATAAGCTTAAACAAACAACCCCTAAAAACAGTTGTATGAATGTTCATCTAACCGCAGTATTAATTATTGAAAATAAACGCAAAAATAACGACATTGATTACTAGTGTGGATACAACATAACTAGAACCTGCCTTACAATCCGGTTTGGATCAGTTCAATTTCCCAAAACAGTTTGTAGGTTTTATCGTCTTATATTTGTAGACGTTAACATCATTGTTATCAACGGAAAGTATAGGACTCTCTTTTGTAACAACTATTAATCGAGTAAAAAGTTAATATATAGAAACCATTAAAGAAATATAGTTAATCTATGGAATAGGGTCATTCTAAAGTATATACAAAATTGTATTAAGAGAAGAGATTCTGAAATAAGAATATAATAAGCAAAACCCACCTTAGAACTCCCCGCTTCAACAGTCCTCTTGTTCTTCTTTGCGTCACTTGGTCTCCCGTGATTATTAACAAAAGGAGATACAAGAGTTTGCACAAAGATAGGAGACCAAATATGTTTTCCCCTTGTTGACAAAAATATATTTTCACGACAAAAGTAAGATGGCATTTTCTTGGATAGAAGAGAATCCTTAATCATATAGTGTACACGATCCTTCATCTCACAATCAGTTGGCAACAGTTTCCAAGACTGTTTCAAATTGTAGTTTTTCATAACCCAAATGCCATGGGGGCGACCATCTTTGCGTTCGTGAGATATGCATAAGTGGTCTTCGATAATCCCCAGTTTGGTACAGTAACTCCAAACATATCTCGTATCATCAGGTTGGGGAATTTCTCTAAATTCCTCTTTAGCTAAATCAAAAGACACAATGAATACTGTGTCCCTGTTGATGTCATTAGCATTATACATAAACCAGTGAAGTGCCCCGTTGAATAAGATACCAGGCTCTATGTCATCGAACCTATAATTCACGTGTCCAAAAAGTTTCCAAACATTTGACTTCAAAGATAGGATCTGAACAAGTGTCCCATCAGAACCACCTTGGTTGATGGCAAAAACAAGTTTGTAATCATCTGTGGATGAATCAAAACCAAAGCCGTAACATCGTGGATACGAGACATCTTTAGGAAGTATTGGTGGCTTATGCAGTTTTCGAAACTCTCGAGTCGAAGGATTAGTTAAACAAATTCGATTATCATATGAAGATATGCATAAAAGGCCATTAGAAGAACCTTGAATTTGTAAATTATCGTAGGATTCCCACTCGTCGGGTATACTACACGCACTTCCATTCCTAATTTTATATCTTTTTATATAACTGCTATTCATAGCAATTCTTCTGTTTCCAACTTGTTTAATATTCTTGTCTTCTTCTTTGCAAATAAATTTAACATGAAGTTTAACAAAAGAAGGACTTGAAATCAAAGAATACCATGACTTACAAACACTTTTGCATCTGAGAAGATCTTTCACAGTCAACCTTAAAAGTACTTCCTGTGCAACATCAAACAAAACCATATCTTCTGTCATTCCATCCATTCCAACCCTAGCTAGATCTACATAGGTTTTGCCGCAATATACACACAAGTGCATATGTTCTTTTTTCAAGCCCAACCCAACCCATACGCCCAACTCAACCCACCTATCCCAACCCATACACATCATTGGCCCAATTCAACCCACCTAGCCCAAGTCCACTAACAATTACATAAGTTATTACTACTAGTATAGTATTATTTTTGTTTCATTTCCTTTCTTGTCATGGTTGTTGAAATGTCTTAAGAATCGATGCTTGTCTATAATTTTCTTCAAAACTTCTTATATACTACTGTAGTATGTTTTAGCAAAACCTGGTATTATTGTTATTGTACTTATTAGCCACTTGCTTTCTTTTTTTAGTATATAAGAAAAAAAAGAGCATAGGGTCAGCTGAGACGGCTGTTGTTATAAGAGCATAGGGTCCGTTGACAAACATGCCGGTAATTAGCACAGTACATGAAGCTTGCTGCTGTGATGGCTCGAGCATTTAGCCGATCAGAAATGTGACCTGCTAGGATTCCTCCCACTACACCCCCTACGTCGAATAACGTAGATAGATTACCAGCAGCCTCATCAGATAAGTATTCACCATCTATGGCTGCCAAAAAAAAAATAGATTTTCAGCACTAGTTTAGTACACGACTTATTAATTAGATATAGCAATTCAGGCCAGGACCGCAATATTACTAAGTTGGAAAGACAAGTTTACCTGTGTGACTGATGTAAAACGGAAGCCAATACAGAAACGTATAAGCAACCAACTTCGCAAAAAAGAGACAGAATGCAAACGGGGCAACCCCAGGTATTTTCCATGCTTCCAGGAACCCGACAGCAGATTCTTTCTCAATGTTTATCTTGCCGATCAATAGAGGTTTAGTGACTTCCGCCCCTAGCTTTTCAGGAAAATCTGGCTTACCATTCTCATCTTTATCAACTCCAACTGATTCAGGATCAACAGGTAAAAACATGAAGAGCAACAATCCAACAAAAATAATCATCACACCAGGAACAACCATGGACCAACCCCAACCATACTTCAAAAAATAAGAAGCGATCAAAGAACCAGAAATATTCCCAATTGACGTATGTGCGTTCCAAACACCCATTATAAGCCCTCGTTTACTCTTTCCAAACCATTTACCAATAACTGAAACAACAGAAGGTTAACCAGTGGATTGAAATAGCCCGGCTAGCATTTGAACTACTAAATAATAGTAAAATACATGGATGTTTGCCCAGTATCCAACACCGAATAACGAAGTGAACAAACCCGTTCCAACCATTCCTATTGTCAAGAATATCCTTAGGTTCATTCTATCTCCAATATGACCCGAAAAGAACATACCGATTGAGTAGACAAATAAGAAAGCTAAGTCAAGGTCTCCAAGCAATGCAGTCCCATTTTCACCGTTGAATGGTGCCCAACCGCTTCCTAGTAACCATGAAATGGCTTTTGAACTTTGTAGAAACGAATTTTCTGGTGACTCAGGGTCGAGTGAGCTTTTTATAATGCTGGTGGTTTTACGAGTAGCATGGTAACTTGCGTATGCTAGAAATGTGATGATCAGGACTATGGCTTGGTGTGTTTTGTATGAGAGGGTTGATTTCTTTGCACATTCTAATAATCGGATTCCGGGTGGTTTTGTGCTGGTTCAGTCTTGGTTGTTTTCTGGGTCTGACATTATTTCTGTTTAAATATCCACTCTTGTAATCAAGCTGAAATACAAACAAATATAAAAACATGAGATTGAGTTATGCACTTATGCAGCATTATATACAAGGGTATGAAAATGACCTTAAGAGTCCAGAAAAGCCTCTAGAATATTAGAAGACCATGATAACATTATTGTGATTCTTATACTAATACTAATTTAAGTAAGATGGTCAATGAAATTTGGCAGGTGTTTCCGAATGTTAAAAGTCAAACATGACTCATAAATCAATTTAGGAGGTACAAGACAAAAAAAAAACCATGAAATTTCTACTAATTTCCACCAACCAGATCTTATCACATGCTATTTCAATAATGAGGGACCAGCATTTCTAGCAAGGTATATACACTGTTTAGCCAAAGTAATTTGTAAATTTGCCAATATGGTCACTGGTATGCACTGTTATTTTTCATCTTTCTAGCCGAAAAGACGCTACATGTATACATTTATTTATTTATTTATTTTTTTGAACGGCGCTACATGTATACATTTGTTTGAGCTGATACTTGAACCCTCAACTACTTGATTGAAAAATGTACTACAGTATTACATATATCTTGAACACAGCTAGACTAATGACCGGTAGGTGGCGTATATACACACCATATGAGAAAGTAATCACGGTTATCCGGCTGTAAGTTGTTGTTTACATGATGCTATAAATGTTATAGTTTCAGATTACTGTTACTTCCATAATATGCAAAAGTTTATTGCCAACTTGAAGGATAACTTTCTAAAGATAGAAACCACAAGCTGTTGTAAATAGCCTCACTTAAGCTAAAAAATATTAGAAACTAATTAAAGCCAATAGAGCTAGCGAAAGTAATAGTGATGAAAACTTAGTCATGGTATTTTTACATTCTCATTGCTTGATGTATGAGAAAAACGGCTAAGAACCGTCCAACTTTACGCTACGAAATAGGCTGTGCTGACCTAAGAACAGATGCTAGTAGCTAAAACTTGAACAAAGAGATGAAATTATCATGCAAGAAAATGATATGGTATGTTATGAGTAAAATAGTAATTGAGTAAATCAAACCTACATCAAACTCTATGGATTTTCAAACATATGACCCTGTAGTCCTGTACCATAAATTTAAGCTATACTTTTTAATAAAAATTCAAGCTGATTAACAGACTGATTTCCTTTTTCTACTACTCTGTCCGTCCCAAAGTATTGACTTTTTGAAGTTTTTCTTTTTCAACTTTAACCTTAAATATTTTTGTTTGTGTTATATAATACCTGATCGAAAATTATACCAATGAAATCGCATCAAGTAATATATAACGCAAAAGAAAATATTTAAGGTAAAGTTAAAAACGAAAACTTCAAAAAGTCAAAACAGTACACTTATTTTGGGGTTACATTTGTTTTGTTACTTTCTGCATGTAGTCATAAAGGGCTTGTTATTGAGGGCCGTAAGCTTTTTAATCAGATGAAAACCGAGTTTGGAATTGAGCCCGAGATCGAGCACTATGCTTGTATGGTAGACCTTTTTGGACGTGCCGGGATCTTTCAAGAAGCCAGTGAAGTTGCTTAAAGAATGCCTATAGAACCCAATGTATGCGTGTGGGGTGCTCTTTTGAACTCGAGTAGAATGCATAAGGATATTGATTGGGATGAAGGGTCGGTGTCAAAGATACTTGATGTTAGTTCTGCTAGTGGGAATTATATGTTACTGTTGAATATATACGCTCAGAGTGGTCAATGGGATGACTCTGCAAAAGTAAGAGTGTTAGCTAAGGCATGAGGTTTTACCAAAACTCCAGGTCAAAGCTGGATCGAATTAAACAAAACGGTGCATATGTTTACAGCAGGGCAGTTTGTGGAAAGTGAGATGAATGAAGCTGAGACACTGCTTAAGATCTTGAGTTTTCAAATGAAGATGAAGGGCTATGGGTTATGCACTTATGCTCCTCATCATAAGTCATTTGGAAGTTGATATAAATTTTTTTTGGTTGTAGTGTTGTATAGTTCATCATTTTTGCATCTATATATCTTATTTAATCTTTTGACAACTTTGCGCCTCTCAGTATATTAGTATTGTGTTCCGCGTATTATCAACGGGGCATGTAAGTCGGTTAGTATTGCCGGTTATCAATGTTTTACGACAATACATACTGACTTGTGAAGAAGCTTGGTGTAGCAACATGACATCAATTTGTTCTAATGATAGCAGAGGAATTTGTAGTAACTAATTTCTGAAATCCAGTCTTTGTGGGAACATACTTGCAAGCCCCGCTACTCATAGCATTCTCTTGGTTCAGAGATTCATAATATATCATCATTAGACATCAAATGTACTTATATGTTGACAAATTAAGCTGTTATGCAGCATGGCCTTCATTGTTGACTTGGTCATGGTTTTAGCTTAACTTTCTTGATCATGAGTTAATCAAAACTATGCAAGTGTTGGTTACCTTGTGTTATCATGTAGGCTTCATCATATACAATTAACACACTCATATTTTTACTCTTTTTTTATTTTATTTTATTTTATTTTATTTTATTTTATCTCATTTACACCATATAAATGTGATCCATAAGATACATCTAACAAAAACTTAACAGCTTATAAAGCAAGAGATGAAAATTTTAAACATCTTTTAAATTTGATTTAAATTAGACAACCAGATAAAGTTTTGTCGTGATGAGATTGAAATCAGAACTGTTCTCAAAAGGGTAACCGAAAAGCTTACAGAATTATGATTCTCCGACCTACAAGATAAAGTCTATCATGTATTGATAACTACTAATCCATCATATTTATCCCGTCATTTCTTTTTACCTTTGATGTGTTTACCCTTCTTCCCCTTGTTGTTTCCCTTCGCAATCTTGTTTTTAGCATCCAGAGTGCTACCATCACCACTTTGACTTTCTAAAGCCACTTCAACGAGTGCATCATCACCTGTTTGTTCAACTTCAGTTGTGCTGCTGCTGTTGATACTATGTGTATTCTTCCTTGGAAACAACACGCGCATTATCTCCTCTTTAGATTTGTTAAGGTACACAAATATAGCACAAGGAGCATGAATATTAGGAATCAAATCTCCCCTGAATACAATCACGAGAGGATCCTTTACACTCATAAATGCTTCTGCAACCACTTCTGGATTCAAATTCAAAGAACGACCCTCCCTTCTCCTTAGAAGACTGGAAACAAACTTCTGAGGAAGCAAATCCGCAATATTGCTGCTACCCGTTAGCAAATCAAGTAGTACTTGTGAGTGATCCGATTCTTCCAGAAGAACTTGTTGGAGGTTATGAGCCCAGAACAGGGTAAGATAATCAATAGCCTAACTACGTACCAATTAAGGTTACCGGATATCACTTGGAATCGTGTTATCACTTTCCAAAGTAAACTATTCGACCCTAATGCCTGGGTATCACGAATATCTACTTGGGATAAGACCAAATGTTTGTTATTGAATTAGGCACAAATCAATAACCCTTTTGCTTTCAATTGTTTAGTTCGTATGTTCTATCTGTCTCCCATGCAGTTGTGTTTGATCTCCTATTTATAGGTGAGATCACTCAACCCTAGTCAATGGAATTATGAGTGATTAACGGCCCATTAATCGCTCATAATTAGCCTCCATAATGATAGGTATTAGTGGTTATACTTTTTCGTCCGAGTTCTTGTTTTTTCGTCCGTTTTCTTATGTTTTCGCCCATTTTCGTCCGTTTTCGTTCGTTTTCATACGTTTTCGTCCGTTTTCATCCATTTTCATTCGTTTTCATCAAATTTCTTACATTTTCGTTCGTTTTCATACGTTTTCGTCCATTTTTTATACTTTTTCGTTCGTTTTCAGACTTGTTTTTATCATTTTTTTACGTTTCCGTATGTTTTCAGACGTTTTTGTATGTTTTCGGTCTATTTTTATACGTTTTCGTCTGTTTTTGTTTGTTTTCATACGTTTATATACGTTTACGTCCGTTTTTACACATTTTTGTCTGTTTTTAGATGTTTTTGTCCGTTTTCATACGTTTTCGACAATTTTTACACATTTTCATACGTTTTCATCCTTTTTAATACGATTTCCTCTGTTTTCATCTGTTTTCTTTCGTTTTCGTCCATTTTATATGGTTTTGCACGTTTTGATACGTTTTCTTTCGTTTTTGTCCATTTTCATATGTTTTTTTAATATCACAATTGATATTCCTAATATAACAAATGATATTTAAAATATAACAGATTAAGAATATCAATTGTGATATTCAGAAACGTATGAAAAAACATATGAAAACGAACGAAAACGGACAAAAACTTTTGAAAGTAAAAAAAATAAAACGTGAATTAAACAAACGTGTAATCACTTATGATATTCTGAATATCACTTGTGATATTCAGAATATCACTTGTGATATTCAGAATATCACTTGTGATTTTCATGTTACAAAACATTTGTTGAAAATCACTTGTGATATACAGAATATCACTTGTGATATTCAGAATATCAC